>LPNX011198038.1:85092-228171 GCA_001517045.1 Pseudotsuga menziesii
ACTCAGTGGGTGAATCTCTGTCCCCCTCTGACGCCATCTGCCTTCCACACCAAAAACAGTCAACACATGATCAGGTTCCTTAGATCCTTCGAGGAGAGGCCCAATCCTGAGACAGAGAGGCCCACGCAGACCTGGCAGCTTCCTCCGGTCCAGCAACGGCCAGATTCCCAGCTTGCAAGTAGCTTACGGCCTCTCAGATCGACCTAGGTTTGACTCGACCTGCGTGGATTCCAAAGAAGATCTGACCAGCGTGGGTTTCAGCGCGTCCTCAATCTCGATGGATTTGATTGTTCAGGAGCCAAAAAAACAATTTTGACTAAAAAGAAATTCTGCCTGATTTTTACCCTCTGCCAAAAATAATTGATTACTTAAGAAAACCCAAGATCAAGTTCATGCTAATGTATCTTTGTTGGATTGTCTCATAAAGCACAATATGGCAACACTAAATGCATTTAATATGTTTGCATTAAAGAGAATATATAACTTTTGAAATCAATGATTATAATTGATAAAGAAATGCCAAAGGATATGATATGATAGTTCAACAAAATACATCATTTGAATAATTCAAAGTATTTAAAAAAAAAACTATAAACTTTGAGGTGCCAACGGATATTATCTAATAGTTCAACAAAATACATCATTTGAATAATTCAAAATATTTAAAAAAAAACTATAAACTTTGTGTATAATTAGAATAGATTTATGATTCATAGTTTGAACACTTTTTTTTGCAAGTGCAAAGAAAATTACCAAATTTATGAATCCAATATATGTAAGTGAATAACATTTTTGTTTTCATTGACTATAAACTCTAAATTGTAGAAAGAACAATCATATTTATTAACAGCTCTGAAAATGTAGAGAAATGCATATAACTGAATACATATTCTTATCAATATTATGTCGAGTTATACAATATATATATATATATATATATATATATATATATATATATATCCACATTCTATTGACATTTCAATATTAAGGAAATTAAGACAAAAATGCACTTAATACTTACTTGAATGGATAATACATAGAAAACTAAGGAAATAAGTGTGTTGATACCTTACCTATACTAATACATTACTTATACTAACATGAAAGATGTATATTTAATCAAAGAATTACCTCAAAGCACTTTGCAAATTCTACATAAATGTAGATATTTTGAACTTACTAAATAGAAGAGCTATGTATTATATAACATTTTTTAAAATAGTAAAAGCGAACGGTAAAAGATTTGTTTTGTTCAATGATACAGTATGTGCATGTATATGAAGAATAAGCAAAAGTAAAACAAGGCAATGAACAATAAAATATATAAAATCAATGGAGATTATAAGAAGTGGGCAATAACATTTTTGTAATATGATTTTGTGGGCAGGAACTGGGTAGTAAAATAGCTTACTGTTTGAACCTCGATCCACCATTACGGAGCAGTGAAACCTTTACAACCTCAATCCACGACGATCTGCATGGATCGACTGTCAGCGTGAGATTGCCCTGCCAGTTTGGCTCTTGAGGTCCGATCTAGCTCATGTGCATTACACGAGTGCTGCGACGGGTTGGTAGTGGCTCTCATGTGCATGCGTGCATGATTAGATTGGATTTGGAGGCATGCAGGCTAGTTGAGAGCTTCTAGTGGTGTAGGATCTTTGCCTGGAACGTTGCTAACTCTACATGCTTGTCTGCATGCATGATGTGTTCCGGATTGATTCATAGGTGAGATGTGGTTCAGAGCTAGGTCGGATAGGATCTCTAACCAATGGGATCTAAGGAGGGTGGGCCTTCTACCCCCCTTTCGTTAGTTTTCGAGAAACTTGACACCGAGTTAAGTAAAAAAACCTCAAAAGGAGCGCCCCCCAAGTTCGTCAAGCGGATAGAGGAGGTCCCGATCGTAGCTCTGCCTTCGAAGGACACAATCCGAGTACCTATATCGCTAGCAGAGAGGGCATTGATCGGGAAATTCACCGGACTCTAGCCCTCTCTAAAAACCACTGAGAGTTGGGTCCAGAGGAATTGGAGACCTTTAATCTCAAAGAATGTAGCCTCTTACTCAGTCGAAAGAAGTTACTTTTTATTTGATTTTGAAGCAAAGAAGGACAAGGAATTAATTTTCTAGAATGGACCCTACTTCATGGGCCCTCAAGGCCTTTACCTGAATAACTGGACACCGGACTTCAACCCAGAGGAAGACATTCCTAAGGCTGTCCCAGTTTGGGTTAGGCTCCCAAACCTCCCGATGCACTACTGGAATCCAAATTCGCTCAAAGCAACTGGGAATACATTGGGAAGGTACATTGATATGGCAAGTCCAAGAGACCAATACACCTGTGCCCGCATTTGCATAGAGGTGGATCTGGAAGCCGAATTACTGGAAGCAATAAAGCTCAGAGTAGGGAATTAGTACCACTTTAAAAAGCCGGACTACGAGCAACTTCCATTTAAATGCACAGGGTGTCACGAGTACGGGCATTTCTTCCATAACTGCCCACAAAAACAAGAAGACCAGCAGGAAAAAGAGGAGGGTTGACAGCCAGCAAAGAAGAGCAAGACTAAAACAAAAAGTGGAGGAACGCAAAGGAAAGAAGGGGGGGAAAGGTCCATGGTAAAGAACCACCGAAAGGTAAGGCCAATGAAAAGTAGAGTGCCTCTACTGCTTCAGAGGAGAAACAATGCAATGGGAAGGGGAAGGATCTGGAAAAATAAGTTGTCTCATCTCATTTGACTAAGAAAGACAATGCTCTTTTGGTTCAGTCAGATTTAGGAGAAAAGGCGGTAAAAGAAGGAGGAAATCAGGGAAAGTCTGAGGAGGAATTCGACTCTGAGGAAGAGGAAGAAGAGGAAGGAGAAATAGAGATGGCTACCCCAAGAACTAAGAAGGTAAGAGGAAGGAGATCAACCAAATAGGTGCGCGAACAAGCCACCTATAAAGATAAGCTGTAAGGATCCCAATTAACCTTGGAAAAACTACTCCACAACACCAGAAATACTTAGCAACAAGGGAAGCCCGTGAAGGGAATGCCATCAGCCGCCAAAAGTAAGTAATGAAGGTACTCTCCTGGAACTGCAGAGGTATGGGAAGCGAAGGCAAGGAAGAACTCATGAAAGATTTATTGTATCGTCCCCGACCCTCTGATCGGTGAAGAGGACGCTATTCAACTAACAAACATACGGGCATCTGGCCCCACGAACATGAACATACATACATATAATGCTTGAAGCAAATACTTAAAAACATAAAACATACTATGATGCATAATCATTCATATACACAGCGGAAGCAAAACATATTAATCAGCATTCAGCATGCACATCATCATTCATCGATAGTAATTATGATTGCAGACACAAGTTAGGCAAGAATACTTATCTTATGTGAATTGTCCCGCAACCAGCTATGTCGCTGCAATGTTCCACCCAACCATAGGCCCGCGTGCTTTTTAATCTCTCAACAACGCTGCTGACCCTAAGTAGGGCGTGATTCCCCAAGGAATAAGGAACTAGCAGGCTTACACATAGCCAAGGATAACAACACAACAAGGATACACAGTTCAGCCAAGCCAACACAGTTGGGTTTATCAGGCGAACAACGGATCAGCCAAGCCAACAAAGTTGGGTTTATCAGGCCATCTAGGAGCTGGGAAAGGCTAAATGCTAAGCTGGTGAGCTCATTGAAGAGCTAAGGACACCTACACCAAAACTAGCCTGACTTGTAGGAGACCCACACACACCCAACACAAGGAAATCATTCCTTTCTTTACGACGTAGTCCCTTAGGCCATGACCTCCCTTCCAATTATATTCAGGGGTTGTGGAGAAGAAAGCCAGCCCTCTAGCTTTGTCTATGTGGTTCCCAAACACACTAGGTTTATTAAGCACATCGGGCCCTCATTCACCACTCCAATGCAGTCCGAGGACAAAACCACTGCGTGCATGCAGCAAACCAGCTATTAAAGCTTTAACAAGGGAAAGACAACTCCTTGAATTGTTCTTGGCCATATCGTGGCCTAAACGATTCCACAACAACCTACAGTAGCCAAAATCGCAAGGGAAAACGCAACCAACCAAAATGTAGGTACTCGCAGCAATATACAGCTGATACCACCTTGTAAAGGGAAAACACAGTCACTCAAGACATGGAGGAGACTACAGCCAGCAATCAGTGAGGAACCCACAGAACATGATCCACCATGAAGGATGGGACAATCCACAGTCCAATAATACCAAAGGAAAAATCAATTCTCTGCGGGAGAGGGAGGAAGAACAAATCCACATACTAGCACTCCGTGAGAGAAGGGAGAACGAACCCCCACACAATGGATTGTAAATCATTTTATATGCGCTCTACATGAGGAAAATGAACAGCCCACGATCCGAGAGAGTGGACAGAACGGTCAGCATCCCAAACGATGTGTGAGGAAACCACTCCCAGCCCATGCGTGACTGAACCAACTAGTGGAGGGCACGTGGGGGCAAGCCTGCCACCCACCCCTACCCAGCGTTAACTGCCTCAACTAAAACAGGGGTTTAAGGTTTGACACATGGCTTTTCCCCATGGGGTCTAGGTTTAGCAATCCCTCCCTTAACCTTAGGAAATCATGCCCTTTTCAATATGGTTGCAGTGAACATAGCTGGTTGGGGTTATTTAATTAAAATGCATAGTTACATGATGCCACAATTTAATATGTATGCCACATATCCCGATATACCATCGGTAACAGTTCCAAGCACCGAAACATAACCAAATCGATGGTGGGGCTTTTACCTTTAGCTCTGCACCATGATTATTTACAATATATAAATATCATGTATATTTAATGCATCGAGGTCAAAACCATGGTGTTACATTCCCCTCCCCCTTCAATAGAACTGTCCTTAGTGCTTTACAAAATTTGAACAAAATGCTACACTGGTACCGCCTCAGTGTTCCACAGAATTGAACAAAAATGGATGTGCCAATCGCATGGCACCCTCCAGCTCCCATGTAGCCTCTTCATGTCCGTAGTGCTTCCATTGCACCTTTACCTGTCCTATGGCTCGGTTCCAGAGCATTGTGACCTTCCTGTCTAGGATGCGCATTGGCTCGATTTGGAACTCTCCCTCGGGTTCCACCTGAATCACATCCCAATTTATCACATGGTTAGGATCATGTACATATTTATTAAGCAAAGAAACATGAAAAACATTATGAGATCTAGTACTAGCAGGCAATGCAAGTCTATATGCAACAAGCCCTATTCTTTCAAGCACTTCAAACGGCCCACAATATCTTGGTGACAGCTTGGCACAACTACCAAGCTTCAAGGAACTCTTCTTTGCCCTCACTCTGAGGTAAACATGATCCCCAACACTGAACTCCCTGTTCATCCTATGCTTATCTGCATAGCTTTTCTGTCTATCCTGTGCTGCTTTCAAATTCTGTCTGATCTTTACAACCTCTTGCTCCATTTCCTTGAGCAATTCTGGTCCAAGCACAACCCTGTTCAATGGATTGTCCCAAGTCACTGGTGTCCTACACCTTCTTCCATACAAAGCTTCATACAGACTCATCCCCAAGGATGTCTGTTGTCCATTGTTATAAGCAAACTCTACCAAGTGTAAGTAATCTTCCCACTTGGTTGGTTTGTCCATCACATACATGCGAAGCATATCTTCAAGCACCTGATTAACTCTTTCTGTCTGCCCATCTATCTGAGGATGGTATGCAGTGCTGAAGTTTAGCTTTGTACCCAAATCTACAAACAACCCCTTCCAAAAATTGGAAGTGAACTTGACATCTCTATCAGAGACTATTGCCTTCGGCAATCCATGCAATTTGAAAATCTCCTTCATGAAGATCTTTACAATGTCAGCAGTCTTATGCGTAGACTTCACCGGTATAAAATGTGTTGCCTTTGTCAACTTGTCTACCACAACCATGATGGAATCATGTTGTCTCCAAGTCATCGGCACTCCTATAATAAAATCCATGGAAATAACTTCCCATTTCCATTCTGGAATTGGCAAAGGCTGCAACAAGCCTGCTGGATGTTGATGCTCAACCTTTACCTGTTGACATTTCATGCACCTTGAAATGTGTTCAGCCATGTCCTTTTTCATTCCTGGCCAAAAGTACTGCTTTCTAGTTGTAGCAATTGTCTTCTGATAACCTGGGTGACCAGAATACGGAGCTTGATGGATTTCATCCATAACAACTCTCCTCAAATCTGCTACACTCGGAATATAAATTCTGCCTTTATAAGTGAGAAGTCCATCTTCTTCCAATTTATATCCCTCATACCTCTTCTCAAGACTTTGCTACTGCAATTTGTCTTTTACCCACTCGTACAATTCATCTCCAGCAGTATGATTAACAATCTGCTGCCTCAAATCAGATTGGCAAATACTAAGAGATGCTACATGCATTTCTTGCATCTTCCTGCTGAGTGCATCAACTACCTTATTTTCTTTTCCTTTTATGTGCTTGATTTCAAAATCAAACTCACATAAAAATTCCAGCCATCCTGCTTGCCTAGCATTCAGAGTAGGCCGATCAAATAGATACTTCAGACCACAATAGTCTGTCCTGAGTTCAAATCTCCTACCCATCAAGTAATGTCTCCACATCCTGAGAGCATGTACTATAGCTACAAGCTCTAAATCATGAGTGGCATAGTTCTTCTCATGCTCCTTCAACTTTCTTGATTCATAACATATCACGTGGTTGTCTTGCATAAGGACTCTTCCAAGCCCTTGTCTGCATGCATCGGTACACACCACAAAGTCTTTCTCCAGATATACAACTTTCAATACTGGTGCACTGGTGAGAAGATTCTTCAACCACTGGAAACTTTCTTCACACTTCGAAGTCCATTCGAACTTTATCCCCTTCTTTTGCAAAGAAGTGATGGCATGTGCAACCTTGGAAAATCCCTCATTGAATCTTCTGTAGTATCATGTAAGTCCCATAAAAGATCTTACATCTGTCACATTTCTTGGAGTAGGCCAATTCATAATGGCTTCAATCTTCTTAGGGTCCACTGATATACCCTCTTCTGAGATAATGTGACTCAAATACTGAATTCTATCTCTGTAGAAGTCACACTTGCTCAGTTTTGCATACAACTGATGCTCCTTGAGCAATTGCAATGTCAATCTTAAATGATCTTCATGTTCTTCCTTATTATTAGAGTAAACAAGAATGTCATCAAGGAAAACAAGAACAAACTTGTCCAAATACCTGCTGAAGACACTGTTCATAAGGCACATAAATGTAGCTGGTGCATTTGTGAGACCAAATGGTACCACTACAAACTCCTGAAGGCTGTCTTATGAATGTCTTCATCCTTAATTCTTACCTGATGGTAACCAGACCTCAAGTCAGTCTTGGAAAATACCTTTGCTCCTCTCATTTGATCAAAGAGGTCATCAATCCTAGGCAAAGGATATTTATTCTTCACAGTAACTTTGTTCAACTGTCGGTAATCAATACACAATCTAGGTGTACCATCTTTCTTCTTTACGAACAGAACTGGTGCTCCCCAAGGAGACACACTCGGACAGATATACGTCTTTTTGAACAACTCTTGCAGTTTCATCTTCAACTCTAGCATCTCCGGTGTACTCATTCTGTAGGGTGTCTTGGACACTTGTGCTGCTCCTGGCACAAGTTCAATGGTAAAATCAATGTCCCTTTTTGGAGGAAGCCCTGGAATCTCATCAGGAAACACATCCTTGAATTCCTGTAACACCTGATAGTCCTCCAACCTAGGAGTTTCATCTCCTGTTGGCTCCAAAATGTGAGCTGCATACAACTGTCAACCCTTCCTACAAAACTTCTTCAACTGCATTGCTGAAACCTGCCTTACTGAAATCACCTTTGGAATACCCTTCACAACTACAGGGTTTCCTTCTTCATCCATGCATTCAAAAGTCTTGTTATAACAGTCAAGCTTTACTCCGTGAGCCTCCAACCAATCCATTCCAGTGAGAACGTCATAGGAACCAAGCGGTAGAACATTCAGATCTACACAAGTGGTCAATCCATTCATGACCAATGGACATTTCTCTACCACTTCACTGACCTTTCTCTTAGTCCCAGTGGCTAGCCGAACTAACCAAGATTTTCTATGCTTTACCTTATTAAAAGCACAAATCTCCACTACTCTAGGAGTGATATAACTGTGAGTAGAACCAAGGTCAATCAAAATAGAAATAGATTGTTCAATAATCTTACTTGCAACTTCAACCATAGTTGACTGGTGATCTGCCTGGCGGTCCTCCAGTGCTGCATAAATTCTAGGGACTAGCCTTGCTACTTAACCCGCTGTTTCTGCTTCCTGAATGTTATAAGCTGGCCTTGCACTTTCATTCTCGAGTGGACAATATCTACGTAAGTGGGGTCCTTCACATTTCCAACATTTGAGTGGACCTTTATTCTATTGTGGCTCTTTAGGCTTTCCACCTGTCACTCCAACTGGATTACTCGCAGCTTGGGATGGCTGCTTCTGCTGATTCTTGAATCTAGAAGGTTTGAAACCTTTCCTTCTTTGGTCAAACTTCTCATTCTTCGTGTCCTTCCATGCCTTATGGTAATTAGGTTTACCTTTGCTTTGCTCGTAGCAATACTTAGCCTTCCTTATTGCTTCTTCAAGAGTCCTCGGTTCATAAAATTCAATTCTATCTTTGTAAGACTGAGGCAATCCACTCAGAAACTGCTGGACCTTCACTTTTTCATCTCTAATGTACCGGACATACCTCAACAATTCCAAGAACTTATTTGCATATTCATCCATGGTCTGCTGTCCCAATCTCAGCTCATAGAACTCCTTAATCTTGTCATCATAATACCTGTCAGAGAGGTATTTCTGCTTGAAATACTTCTTGAACTATTTCCACTTCAGTTTCCTTTCATTTATCTTCTTTACTTGCTTGAAGTGTTCCCACCAAATGGATGCTCTTCCATTCAGATTGAATATGGCAACTATTGCCTTCATATTTCCCGAATAATCCTACACTTAAAAGTACTTCTTTATCCCAAGAAGCCAAGCTTCGGGCTCTTGTCCAGTCTTTATCTCACCATCAAATGTAGGAGGTTTAGCCTTCTTAAATTCATCCTGAGAGCGATCCCTATGGTGTCTTCTTCTTTTCCTTTTACGAGAAGCTGAGCGTGTGTCTCCGTTGGATTCTTCAGAGTCAGATGATCCACTGGAATTCCTTCTCCTTCTCCTAGTGCTGATCTTACTACCTTTTGGTCTTGTTGTACCTCGTCCAGAGTTTATCTTTCTTTGCAAATATGTCAAACTATACAACATGGTAGCATTCAACTGATGTTGCTCTTCTTGGGCCTTAATCAAGCTTCTCATGGTGGCTGCAACATCTGACAGTGTCTCTTGGAATCTTCTTCCATTAGACTCTATGTCATCATTTCCATTATGAACATTTTCTCCCATGGCATCTCCTGCACGCTCATAGGAATCTCGAGCATCATACCCATCATGGGTTCTCATGACTGAACCACCTCTTGCTTTACCACACTGTTCAAACCCGAAATACTGCTCTTGGAGGTGTCTATAATTCTGCAAACGTGTTAGTAGCAAACCGTAAGATGCATATCATTAATATAAATCAGGACTACTTACCTTCCTCTTCTGGAAATTCATAAAATAACAATTTTGCTAAAACACAAAATTTTCTCTCTTCTTGTTCAACCCTGTAATCCACTGACAGTCTGCTGAAATCCACTGAAAACAGTTGGAATTTGCTGAGAGAAATCTACTGGGAAAAATCCAAAATTTCCTTTGGCCCAATCGGACCTTTTCCCAACAAATTTCTGACACTCCAGCGGTCGAAACACCTAACATTCCGCTGTATCGGACCCTCAGTCTTCTAAGCTTCCGGATTGTTCATCGAGTCTCTTTCCCACTAGCTTTCCAACGTTTTTGTGATCAAAATGTCTAAGCTTCTGATCTGCATCGGCGGGTTGTTCATCTATTTCCTTCCGGTGTTTTGGCGGCTAGATCCACTAACTTTCTCTACGGCTCATCGACGGCTTGCTTGTCTATTTTCCTCCGCTGTGTCGGCCCCGTGGTGGTCTAACACTCCGAACTTTATTAGCAGGGAAACCAACTAACCGTTGCATCGGCGGTCGAGTGCTCTGTGCATCAGGCGGTTAGTCCTCTATGCTTTCACAACAGCGGCCGACGAACTTCCTGCATCTTCCGCGGCCATAACTTTGTTGGTGGTCAAAACCTCTAGTAGTTGCGGCATCGGACGGCTTAACCTCTGTGTTTCGGCGGTCCAACAATGATCGGATCTGTGGTGTCGGTGGCTTCAATAGCTAAGGTTTTTTTATGGCAGCATATCGAAAATCGAAAACATTATCTGTTACGGCATCGATGATCGGATGCATTATACATCGGGCGAATAGTCCTTTAGACTAAGGCAACGGCAGACGCGCAATCAGCTAAACTTTTTCGATGCCCATCGACGGACCAAACCACTAACTTCTCTCGCGGTGTCGATGAATACTTCGACTATAATTTTTCGATCGGCAGTCGGAACAACTGTCCGTCGGAGGGATAGTCTACTAAACAACCGCAACAGCGGACGCTCGATCTACTATCTTCCACTGATCGACGCTCTAATCATCTTTCATTTGCTGATCGCCGATGGGTTTGACACTTAGATAAATCTTTGAAATTTCTTCCTTGCATCGGCTCTTCCTTCAACTAATGATCGCTGATCCACTTCACTAGCCTCGGCAGCTTCATCTTCTATTCGTCGATGATCCCATCCTCCAGTCATCGGGGATCCCAACAACTAAACTTTTATGATCGCCGATGATCTTGTGCCTTAGAAATTTTTTGAAATCTTCCGCTTGTCTTTCGCCGCATCGACTGTCGGAACAATTATCCTCTGCGGCATTGGCAATCGGGGACTCTATCCGTCGGAAGGATACTCCACTAGCTAGCCATAACGGTGGACGCAAAATAAACTAAATTTGTCTGACATAGTTCATCGACGGTTCCATCATCTAGTCGTCGGCGATGGAATCAACTAATGTCGCCAAACTTTCTCTTCCTTCTGCCAACGTGTCATCAACAACTTGATCATCTAAGCATCGACGATGTGATCAACTAATCATCGTCGATCACCGATGAACTCACGACTTAGAAAAAATTCCAAATTTTTTCTCTCCTCCGTCACTGTCGGCGATTCAACCCTCTGTCATCTTGTCTCTTCCATCGACATTGCGGGTATTCCATCCACTAATCGTTGCCGATCCAATCGTCTGAGCTTCGCTGACGGCCGAGTCTGTATCGGGCGACCTTTCAACTCGCTGTCCGCGGTGTCTGAAAGGCTTCCCACTAAGTCTTCCGATTCGTCGACGATCCAAGACTTAGAAATTTTTTCACAATTTTTCTTTAATCTTCTTTCCGCCGCTATCATCAGCTCAACCATCTTCTATTTTTGCCGATCACCGATAGTCAACATCGGAGGGTCTTTCAGCTAAGTGGAGCCGGCGTTTCGGCAGTCTTCGGCTTTTCTCCGTCGATACTGCGGTTCCCACATCCTCTTTCCTTCGCCGATGGTCGACGAACCTTAGCGAAATTTTGTGAATTTTTTTGCCTGCTGTCCTCCGTCGAGTCGTATTCAGACTAACTCTTCCGCTGCATTGGATGAACTTCTCATTGAGTTTTCCGATGAGCCGATGGTTCCAACACTTACACAAAATTTGTTTTCTTGAAGTTTATAGTTTTCCTAATTTCTTGGCAGTAGGAAACCTGCCTCTGCTAACTGATATTTCATGGCCCATTCAGGCCCATACTGTAACCAGGGATCTATCACTGCATCTTCGTTGTCCATTCAGGCCCATGCTGCAACCTTTGCTCTGATACCACACTGTAACGTCGCCGACCCTCCGACCAATGAAGAGGACGCTACTCAACTAAAAAGCATAAGGGCATCTAGCCCCACAAACATGAACATACATACATATAATGCTTGAAGCAGATACTTAAAAACATAAAACATACTATGATGCATAATCATTCATACACACAGCGGAAGCAAAACATATTAATTAGCATTCAACATGTACATCATCATTCATTAATGGTAATTATGATTGCAGACACAATTTAGGCAAGAATACTTATCTTATGTGAACTGTCCCGCAACCAACTATGTCACTGCAACGTCCCACCCAACCATAGGCCCGCGTGCTCTTTAATCTCTCAGCAACGCTGCCACCCCCGAGTCGGGCATGATTCCCCAAGGAATAAGGAACTAGCATGCTTACACATAGCCAAGGATAACAACACAACAAGGATACACAGTTCAGCTAAGCCAACACAGTTGGGTTTATCAGGCAAACAACAAATCAGCCAAGCCAACAAAGTTGGGTTTATCAAGTCATCTAGGAGCTGGGAAAGGCTAAATGCTAAGCTGGTGAGCTCATTGAAGAGCTAAGGACACCTACACCAAAACTAGCCCGACTTCTAGGACACCCACACACACCCAACACAAGGAAATCAATCCTTTCTCTATGACGCAAGCCCTCAAGCCCTGACCTCCCTTCCAGTGCTATTCAGGGGTTGTGGAGAAGAAAGCCAACCCTCTAGCTCTGTTTGTGTGGTTCCCAAACACACCAGGTTTATCAAGCACATCGGGACCTCATTCACCACTCCAATGCAGTCCGAGGACGAAACCACTGCGTGCATGCAACAAACCATCTATTAAAGCTTTAACAAGGGAAAGACAACTCCCTGGATCATTCTTGGCCCTATCATGGCCTAAACGATTTCACAACAACCTATAGTAGCCTAAATCACAAGGGAGAATGCAGCCAACCAAAATGTAGGTACTCGCAACAATCTACAACCGATACCACCTTATGAAGGGAAAACACAGTCACTCAAGACGTGGAGGAGACTACAGCCATCGATCAGTGAGGAACCCACAGCACACGATCCACCATGAAGGACGGGACAATCCACAGCCCGATAATACCAAAGGAAAAATCAATTCTCTGCGGGAGAGGGAGGAAGAACAAATCCACGGACTAGCACTCCATGAGAGAAGGGAGAACAAACCCCCACACAATGGATTGTAAATCGTTTTATCTACGCTCTGCATGAGGAAAATGAATAGCCCATGATCCGAGAGAGTGGACAGAATGGTCAACATCCCAAACGGTGCATGAGGAAACCACTCCCAGCCCGTGCATGACTGAACCAGCTGATGGAGGGCGCGTGGGGGCAAGCCTGCCACCCACCCCTACCCAACGTTAACTGCCTCAACTAAAACAGGGGTTTAAGGTTTGAGACATGGATTTTCCCCATGGGGTCCAGGTTTAGCAATCCCCCCCCTTAACCTTAGGAAATCATGCCCTTTTCAATATGGTTGTAGTGAACATAGCTGGTTGGGGTTATTTAATTAAAATGCATAGTTACATGACGCCAGAATTTACTATGTATGCCACATATCCCAATATACCATCGGTAACAGTTCCAAGCACCGAAACATAACCAAATCGATGGTGGGGCTGTTGCCCTTAGCTCCGCACCATGATTATTTGCAATATATAAATATCATGTGTATTTAATGCATCGGGGTCAAAACCGAGGTGTTAAATTTATTAAGACTTGTCCAACCAGACATTGTACTGATCCAGGAAACCAATATGGAAAAAGAGGCATTTCTATAAGTAAGTGCAAACTTTTGGAAGAAAGGAGGAAGAATAGCCGTCAGCTCAAGGGGTGCCTCAAGAGGAATATGTACTCTTTGGGATGACCAAAAATTTGGCATTGTTGATATCAAGCATAGTCCTCATTGGATTCTTACTATGATGCTGCAAAAAGATTCTAATGCTCTAGTAAGACTCTTCAATTTATATGTGCCTGCTGCTTATGCTGGAAAAAAATCGTTGGGACCTTATTCGGGATGACATGCTTGAGTTGAGGAAAGAGCAGAACCTCGGTCCAATTCCTTTCTGCTTCAATCTGCTGTGGATTTGTCACCAATACTTCATGGGCATTGTTTTTGATGCTTGGAAAGCTCCTATCATGAGCTCCCCTTTCTTTATTTGGGAAGAAAATCTACGCAGAAATAAGAAGGCTCTTAAGAAGTGGGCAAAAACCTTAGAAACCCCAAGTCAAAAAAAATTTCAAGCAATGATGAGGCTGGAGGCTCATCAACTCGTTATGGAAACCAAACAAATTATGGAGGAGGACCAAAGAATAGAAGTCAACCTGCAACAAGAACTCCATGAAGCTTGTAGATAGGAGGCTGCAATGGGAAGATTGAAGGCCAGATGTCTCTGGCTTAGAGAAGGAGATCGCAATTCTGGCTTCTTCCACAAGCAGGCAGAATCCAAAAAAAATTATAAATCAATCCATGAGATTCACGCCCAGGATATGGTTTTCAACAATTTTGAAGAGATAAAGATTGAAGCCACTCACCACTTGAATAAGATCTACTCAGCTAAGAACGACATCACCGCTGGAAATGAGGTTATGGAGTTAATCCATCTAACTATTAAGAAGCTGGAAAACTACAGGTCGATGAAGAGAATCACTGTTGAGGAGTTAAAGGAAGCCGTGGGGGATATGAAGGATGACAAGGCTCCTAGTCTAGATGGGTTTAATGTAAACTTCATTAAAGCTTGTTGGGAGATTGTTCAGAAAGATTTATTCAAAATGGTGTATAAATCTCATAGATGTGTTAAAATTGGTGGGAGTACAAATTTAGCTTTCTTAGCTCTTATACCAAAAGAGAAGGATGCAAATTCTTTTGACAGATTCCACCCAATCTCATTATGCAATATCGGGTACAAAATAATTACTAAGCTGATGGCAATAAGGTTAAAAGGAATCCTACCTTGTATCATACCAGAGAACCAAGGAGGTTTTATTAAAGGTAGGAGAATTTTGGATAATATTTTATTAGTTCAGGAGGCTATCCACTCCAGCCTCGAGAATGGCGAAAAGGGCATGGTGTTGAAGATTGACTTAGCCAATGCATTTGACAGAGTCTCTCACCCCTTTCTGCTGAAGTTTATGGAAAGATATGGCTTTGACACAAACTTCATCAGCTGGTTCAAAGCCTGCATCAGCTTGCCCTGGATTGCCAAGCTTGCCCTGGATTGCCCCCCTTATTAATGGAAGAGCTGCGGGTTTTTTCTAAGCCACGCGTGGATTGAGGCAAGGCTACCCTCTCTCACCTTTGCTCTATGCAATCCAAGCTTCTATTTTCAGTCTCCAGCTTGAGCAAGCAAGGAGAGACTAGGATCTAATCGGCATCAGTATGGCCCATAGAACTAAGAGCATAAACCATGCTCAGTTCGTAGACGACACAATTCTGCTCGGAGGAGCAAGCTAGGTCATCGCCAGAAGATTTAAATCTGAACTGAATCAATATTGTCAAGCCTTGGGGAGCAAGCTAAACCTAAGGAAAAGTTCAATTTACAATTGGAATGCCAACTCGAGGGAGATGTCCGGGATCTCCATGATACTAGATATCAAAGGAGTAACTATTTGGCACTCCTTTAAATATATGGGAATTATAATATTCAGAAATAAGCCGAAGAGTTTAGATTGGAACCCTCTAATTAAAAAATTCAAAAAAAAATCTTGGCCTAGGGTGTTGTTTGGCTTAATTTGGCTGGGAAATTGATAATGATAAAAGTTGTTTTTAATAGCTTTCTGCTCTACCAATGGTCTATCCTAATGGCTCCCCCTAGAATTTTAGCAAAAATTGAAAGTATGTTGAGATCTTTTCTTTGGCAGGGAGGGAAACAAGGTGAAGGGAAAAAAATCACCCTCATCAATTGGAGGAAAATTAAATTGCTACGGCTGGAAGGAGGCCTCCAGATCAGAGATCTGAAGTTCCAAAATTTAGCATTAGGAGCCAAATTGCTTTGGAACCTGGTTTCCCAAAATCCCTCCTGGTGCAGTAAGGTAATTTGGAACAAATATTTCAAGGGACGGAGACTAAGGTGTCTGGATTTTTCGAAGTTCAATCAAGGATCCCCCATATCCTCTCTCTGTAAAAAAATGCTACTAGGATTCAGGGAGGAGTTGTTTTGGATTCCTGGAAATGACAAATTGATCAAGCTTTAGAAAGATCCGGTCATGGGGAAAATGTGCCCTCCCAATACTCCAAATTTCAGAAACTGGTTGGATGGAAAGGGTATTAAAATGATTTGGGATTTGTCTCATTAGAACAGTGAGAGCCCCCACAAGTGGAGTGGTTGAAACCTGTCGGACTGTCTTGAGGAGCTCGACATTGAAAAAATTCAATTTCTGGATATCTCGCTGGTATAGAGTCGGTTGCTCGTGGAGTTCGTGATCGGCGAGGCTGGCGAAGCTAGGGGGCATATACTACATCAATGGGATACAATGTGTTCTCAGCAATCCCAAGTGCTGTCAACAATCTGGTAAAATGGAAATTGATGTGGGAAATGCCAACACTGCTAGATTTTTATCATTTAGACAGTATTATCTTAGGATCTTAACTGAGAGAATAAAAAGCACAACAATTAATCACAAGAGACAATGGACACAAAGATTTTCCTTGGGGAAACAATAAAGGAGAAAACCCCACAACTTCCTCAGAGATAGAATAAGCACCAATGGCAGTAGTAAAATCCAAAGACAGTAAGATGATCTCCGACAATTGTTCTCTCTCTTATCCCAGCTCCTTCTCTGTCATTCATGCACTACAACTGAGTGTGAGTGACTGTGTGATAAATAAAGAGACTCACTCTCTATTTATACTATTTTTTGACGTGACATTAACTCACCAGGGCCGACTTCTCTAGGAGAGTCTAATAACCCTAGTGCCCCACAACTGTGGTAACTTTAACCCTTGATCAATAAGGAGGGTTACCCTCTATGACTTTACATGACTTGTTTACATTATTGATTCTCCCAATAGGAACATCGAGGTATGACATGACTCAATTACATTACTGATACTTCCCGATAGGAACATTGAGGTACAATACATAAGATATACAATTTAATACATTTCAAAGTTACAAATACATCAACACTCCCTCTTAACTAGGAAGGTATTCTCTTGACACAATTCATTGGCACAAGTCTTCTTCTTTGGATCAAGTCCGGATCATCATCAATGCTGGATCATCACTAGATCATCATCAAAGCTGGATCATCACTGGATCATCATCAAGGCTATATCATCACTAGATCATCATCAAAGCTACCGCTATCTCGATCAATTGGTGTTATCTCTCAATTTTACTTGTCATAGGAATTTCTACAGAGCCAACCCTTTTTCATGCTGGTTGTAGGCCTAGCCTCCATGTAGGTCTTCATCTTCTTCAGCACTTATATCTGACCATGGGAGGAACACATCCAACAACCATGTTAGAAATGCCCGCCCAGCACTCACATCTAAGCATGGGAGGAACACATCCAACAACCATGTCAGAAAGGCTCTGCACTTACATCTGACCATGGGAGGAACACATCCAACAACCATGTCAGAAAGGCTCTACACTTACATATGACCATGGGAGGAACACATCCAACAACCATGTCAGAAGGGCTCTGCACTTACATCTGACCATGGGAGGAACACATCCAACAACGATGTCAGAAGGGATCTGCACTTACATCTGACCATGGGAGGAACACATCCAACAACCATGTCAGAAAGGCTCTGCACTTGCATTTGAAAATGGGAGGAACACATCCAACAACCATGTCAGAAAGGCACACAGACTCGTCACTTCCCTTTGGATGGAGCCTGGATTTGGAGAACACCAAGGTTCTCCCTGAAGTACTCAAACTTCACTATGGCTAATGGTTTGGTCAACACATTAGCTATCTACTCATCTGTCACAACATTCTAGAGCTTCACTACCCCTCTTTGCACCATATCCTTGATATAGTGATATTTGATCTCGATATGCTTCGACTTGTCATGGAACATCGGGTTCTCAGACAACTTCACACAACTCTGGTTGTCGTAATATATACAAGTAGCATCCAACTGGAGATCAAATAAATCAGATAGTAGCTTCCTAAGCCACATTGACTCACAACTAACAGAACAAGCTGTGACAAACTCTACTTCGGTTGTATATCAGTGCCATGTAGGATTGCTTCCTCCCAAACCAAGAGACCACACTTGATCCCATACTGAAGCAACACCCTGAAGTGCTCTTTCTATCGATGGCACTGCTTGCCCAATCTGATCCACATAACCTTATAGGTTAATATTTTGATTCACCTCATACTTGAGCCCATAATCAACTGTACCCTTCAGTCACCTCATAATATGATTTTCAACAATCAAGTGAACATGTCTAGGATTTGTCAACAACTGGCTCAATGTGTTCACAACAACAAAAAATATGGTCTCGTATTCGTCAGGTACATCAAGGACCCAATCATCTGATGATACATAGTAGCATCAACCGAATCTGATGAAGCATCACTCAGTAGCTTCATGTTCGATGCCATAGGTGTGGTCATGGTCTTACAGTCCATCATCCCGAACCTCTTTAGGATCTCTACTCCATACCTCCCTTGTCCTAGGGATATTCCATCTGCATCCTGCCACACCTCCATGCCTAGAAAGTAATGCATCATACCCAAGTCCTTCATCTCGAACTCAGTAGCAAGCTTCCTCTTTGTGTCAACAATCAACCCATCTTCACCTGTTACAAACAGGTCATCTACATATCATAAGAGTATCACTGGGTTCCCTTCCTCAACCTTGTAGTAAAGGTTGGAATCTACTTTACTTTTGGTAAATCCCAAACTAGTCAGGAAGCTCTCAATTTTGCCGTACCATGTCCTGGGTGCTTATTTCAAACCGTACATGGCTTTCTTCAATTTGCACATATGAGTCTCACTGTCATGTGTCTCAAAACCAAGTGGCTGCTCCACATACACTTCCTCTTCTACTACACCATTCAAGAAAGTTGTCTCGACATCCATCTGGTGTATCTTCCACTTCATTACTGCAGCCAGAGCAAGTATTGATCTGATGGAAGTGTATATGGCTACGGGTGCAAAAGTTTCTTCATAATATATTCCTTCTTTCTGGGAGAAGCCACTAGCCACAAACCTTGCTTTATATTTCTCTATGCTGCCATGTACAACATGCTTATTCTTGTAGATCCACTTGGAAGTCACAACAGACTTCCCCTTTGGTCTTGGAACAACATTTTAGATATCATTCTTCATGATCGACTATTACTCTTCGATCATAGCATCCTTCCACTCTTTCTTTTCTTCCGCTTCTTCATAATTTGAAGGTTCTTTATCAATGATGTCACATAATAAGGCTACATAACTGGAGCAGGACCTAGTTCTCTTCATCTCTCTGTGTATCTCTTCTTGAGCCCCATATCTTTTTGCACCTTGGATAGCTTCTCTTACCCATCCTAGTTTTCTCTTGTGAGGATTCTTCTCCTGAGGTGGATCTATAGGTTCCTGGGGTTCTTCTGTTTCTCGATCTTCTTCTTGAGTTGCATCATTCATAGTTGTATCTTGAATTCTGGGTACTTCTGTTTCTTCAGGTTCTTCAGCAGGTCTCTTTTTGGATTTGTTGTAAGCCGAGTCTTCGTCAAATGTTACGTCCCTGCTGATGTCAATATTCTTGAATCCTAGGAAGTATATTCTGTAAGCCTTCGAGGTTTCACTATATCCCATGAATATACCCTTCTTTCCTGAAGGATCTAACTTTGTCCTCCTTTCTTTTGGAATGTGTATGTACATTGGATAGCCGAATATTCGAAGATGACTGTCTTTTGGTTTCTTGCCGGAGAAAACCTCTTTAGGAGTTTTATTCTCGAGTACTCTATGATGAGTATGGTTATGTACATACACAACTGTTTTAGCAGCTTTTGCCCATATATGCATGGGAATATTTTGATCATGAAGCATTGGCCTTGCAGCTTCCATAATCGTTCTATTCTTCATTTCTACAACCCCATTATGTTGTGGATTATATGGAGTGGTTAACTCCCTCTTAATCCCTAAATCTTTGCATAATTCTTTGAATTCATTTGATGTGAATTCTCTGCCATTGTCTGATCGAAAGGTCTTGCTTTTCTTTTTTGTGTGATTCTCGATCAAGGCTTTGTGTTCTTTGAACTTGCTGAATACTTCATCCTTGTTTTTCATGAAGTATATCCATGTCTCCCTAGAAAAAATCATCTATGAAAGAAACACAATATACATACCCGCTTAATGACTTGGATGACATTGGACCGCATACATCAGAGTGGATGATTTCCAAGGGTCCTTTTGCCTTGCTCTCGCTACTTGGAAATGTCTTCTTTGTGTTCTTTACTTTCGCACATCCTTTTCAAACACTGTCATGTTTTGTCTGTGTTTCTGGAAGACCTTCAACAACTTTTCTTGCAAGTGGTAGTGCTCTATAGTGCATATGTGCAAGCCTTCTATGCCAAAGTTCATTTGGCTCTACTGAGTTATGGACCAAAGCTTGCTCTGGTTGGCCCTTCAATTTGTATAGTCCTCCTTCTTGTTCCCCAATCACTACTGCATCATCTATAGTCTTTCCCTTTGGCCACATAAGAACTTAGCCATCTACAAATGCAACCCTTATGGCTTTTGCATCTAATGCAGATATGGAGAGGAGGTTCTTCTTTAGTCCTGGTACAAACAAGACATCCTTCATCTTCATAGAATTTATAGAGTCTAGCTTATAGGAGGATTCACCACTACCTTTTATTGGATACTGGTAGTCATCCCCAAGTTTCACCTTGTGAGGCGACTCATGTTCAGATAGTTTCACAAAGGATTCGTTGAATCCTGTCATATGTTTGTAAGCCCCACTGTCAATAAGCCAATAATTGCTTCCATGTGTGATAGCTCCCGTGAGAGCGAAAATCGGAACATATTCTTCATCACTTTCTTGTTTGATTCTCTTTGTGGAAGGTTCATCATCCTCTGTAGCATGAGCATGATGTCTTCTCTTATTTCCCTTCTTCTTGTGAGAGCCATTTTTATTTCTAGGACAATGTCTGGAAAAGTGTTCTCTTTCATCACATGTATAGCATCTGAATTTAGGTAGATTTCTGTTAGATCTTATAGGGTTATCTTTCTGGTGGGAGTGCTCACCTTTGTGATAGTATGTTATGCTTTTCTTGGATTGTACTGTGAGAGCTTGATCTTCACTTCCCATCTTTTCTTCTCAGGCTATTATTCGAGCTTCTTCTTGTGAGCATTTTTCACACAGCCTACTAAACTTGACTAGTTTCTTTCTTACACAAATCCCTTGAATGAAAGAGTCCCATGCCCTATAGATACCGTTCAAGGTGGTCATCACAATTTCTACATTCTCTACTTCATCTACTGCTTCAAGTTGTTCTTTGATCTAGGAGACCCTTGTAAAGTATGACTGTATGGTCTCTGCATTCTGAATCTTTAGCTTCTTCAACTGGTTCCCCAAATTCATCTTTCGATTTATGTTCTTTCCTTCAAACATCTTGGTCAGGGCATCAAACATTGCTTTAGGTGTCTTTAGGGAGGACACTTGTGGTATGAGGTGATCCTTGATTGAATCAGCAATAATCCTCTTAGCCATGACCAATTTATTTTTGTGTAAGGCCTTAGCCTCATCTCCCTTTGGAACTGGAACCTCTTCACCGATGTAAGAGTCTGACTCATTTTCTTCTAGGACTAGGGAGATCCTATACTTCCAGGCTCGGAAGTTATCAGCTCCCTCAAGCTTTTCATCAAGCTTGGTGTGATGAGACATCTTAACTGAGAACCTCAAATGGAAATACAAAATATTTAGATCTTACCAATTTAAGAAGCTGAAAACTGGATCTAGAGCTGATCTTCTGCAGTGTTGGTTTTCTAGTTCCAGGGCAAATTAGGGTTTGACTTTCCCGGAGTTCTACCCAACCAAAAACCTTGATTTTTTGTCTCTAACTTCAATTTTGAGGAGGAGAGCAATCCTAGCCTAGGCTCACTCAAAAATTCCTCTTCGGTGAAAATCCCTAATTTCCTGATGCAGTGGTAGGTCAAAAGCTGAAAGTGCTTAGAATCAGATTCTGCTTTGACAAAAAGATGTGCCCTTCAATGGAGGTTCAACCTAGCCTCCTTTTGTTGATGGATTATGGAGAGAGACCCAAAAAGTAAGAAGCCCTAGCTTCCGTAGCTGCACAGTGTCTTTTTCTAAGGTTAGCTTTGATACCATGTTAGATTTTTATCATTTAGACAATATTATCTTAGGATCTTAATTGGGAGAATAACAAGCACAACAATGAATCACAAGAGACAATGGACACAAATATTTTCCTCTGGGAAACCATAAAGGAGAAAACCCCGCAACTTCCTTAGAGATAGAATAAGAACCAATGGCAGTAGTAAAACCCAAAGACAGTAAGATGATCTCCGACAGCTGTTCTCTCTCTTATCCAGCTCCTTCTCTCTCACTCATGCGCTACAACTGAGTGTGAGTGACTGTGTGATAAATAGAGAGACTCACTCTCTATTTATACTAATTTCCAACTTGACATTAGCTCACCAGGGCCGACTTCTTTAGGAGAGTCTAATAACCCTAGTGCCCCACAATTGCAGGGACTTTAACCCTTGATCAATAAGGAGGGTTGCCCTCTATGACTTTACATGACTTGTTTACATTACTGATTCTCCTGATAGGAACATCAGGGTATGACATGACTCAATTACATTACTTATACTTCCCGATAGGAACATCGAGGTACAATATATAAGATATACAAGTGAATATATTCTGAAGTTACAAATACATCAACAAACACTACCCAAAATTGACATGTTCTGCTGGACATTGCTGCATTAGCATATTCTCATGGGTGAGAATTTGGAGAAACGTGGAATTGAAGGCCCGTTCAGATGCCCTTTGTGCAAGGTAAACTCAAAAATCATTATGCATCTCCTTTTCTTTTGCCCCTATGCCAGAGATATGTGGGAGCATCTCACGATTCCATGGTTTGGCAAGGTGGAGGTGCTTGGGAATGCTCATCAGTGGATTTTAAATTGGGAGAAGGTGTATAAAGGTGATATCTCCAACAAAAAGGGAATGAAAGATTGTTGGATGAAGTTGTCGAAATTGGTCTCTTGGCACTTGTGGATAGAACGAAACCAAATAATATTCCAAAACATAGATTAGCCGCCAGGGAAAATTGTTATCAAGACCCAAGCTCTCATGGGCGAGGTTTTTAAGATTAACCAGATCTCAAGGAATAAAGCCAAGCTCATAGGTAATGAGATCATGTGGTTGCATTCCTTTAATTATATTGCCTCCAATTTTGAGCCACTCTCAAAGAAGTTGGAGACCTAGGAAATTAGATTTGATAATTCTCAGTTTGGGAATTGGATGAAGGAGAGGAAGATGTTCGAGTTATTCTTCGATGGCGCCTCAAAAGGGAATCCAGGAAAGGCGGGAGGCGAAGGGGTCATTATTTGTCCCGAGGGAAATATTGAAGTGAAATATTTTTGGAATATTAGGTTCGACTCCAACAACATGGCCGAAGTCTATGGGTTGTGGCAAGGAATTAAGCAACTAAAAGAAAAAGGAGTGGAGGAAGCTATTGTTTTTGGAGATTCCAGGTTAATTATTTAGGCGCTAAATGGTGTTAGTCAGAGTCGAAATATGAGAATGGATAGAATGATAAGAAGAGTTAAATCTCTCACTAAGTCATTTCGGAAAGTAGAGTTCTTTCATATTCTCCGAGAACTAAATGACTTGGAGGATCAGGCAGCTAATAAGGCAATGGGGTTAAGTAAGAATGAGTTGTCAGTAAATATTTTATTGTCTTATGCTATTCCACCTTAGGATTAAAATTGAGTTTGTGGGGTAAGTCCGGACCTATTTGTAGGAGTAGCAGAAATGTTAAGAGTCTGGTTTCGTAAAAAACCAGATTGCTGTATCTTGCTACTTGTTCTAAATTCTGATTTATAATATATAACCATTTTTGTCAAAAAAAATTAACATTTTCCTAATATGACTGTTGTGGGTTCGTATCCATGTGCCAAATTATAAGCAATTCCTAAGCATGTTTTCCCAAAAGACAACTTCTTTCAATAGATACCCATCAATGAGCTGATGCCACACTACTTCAGTTGTGAAATGCCTTCGCAATCGCCACAACAAGTACTCTTTTCCAAACAATACTCCATCTTCTTATTGATATATGTAAATTTCCCCAAACAACTGTATAGAAAGGATGGAGCCGAACCTGTAAATCTAAAGCTTGTAATTTTGATCAATCATAGCCACTCTTTATAACCAAAGAGGATTTCCATCGATTAAGACATCTATCAAACTTATAGTTTAGCACAATGACACATTTGGTTGATGGAATTCGGCAAGATGCCATAAAAATTAAAATAGAAAAATTTCACGACAATACAACTTTTAAAATTCATTCAATAGATATTTTATATAAAATTTGAACCAAAGATGTATATTTTATACTGTAGGATAATGAACTCATGCTAGAGGAGGTTATAAATCCAAGGCCATCAAAATGGCCTGCCGTAAAACATTGTATACTCAACTACACATGTCCACTTTAGTCACTTACTATCGTGTGTGTCAATTGCGGAAACCCAAGGACCTTGCTCATATTACATTGAATGTGAATGTGGCCCTAGATCGAGTCTAGCTAACATAATAAGTCGTGGCTCTGAATATTTCATCCTGTTATTGGAAGATGCAGTACAAAGAACATGTTTCCTATGAAGACTGTGTAGAGCTTCTCAAGGATACCATCTATAATTTTCATCTGCTAGATTACTCAAATACTGCCATTAGCGCTATTAGAAGGCAGACACAACATAACATAAAATTTCAAGCAATTCATTCCATTTTCTCGGACTCAAAGACCACATAAACACCCACTACAACAAGAATATGACACGACCTGATTGACCTTCAAAGACAACATAGACACCTAGGTACACCAAGAACATAACACGACATGACTGACCTTACCTTGCCTAACAGAGTGAGACAAAAATAAATTAAATAAAAGAAACTCTACATACCTGGACTATCAAACACACAGTCCAAGAAAAATACACATCCATATTCAAGATGTTGCAACTTGCAAAGCTTTGCAAAGCTTGCTTCCTCTTCTCGAAATCCTTTTTGTCCAGTGCTTTTGTGGATCTTTCTTTTTCTTAATGAAATCAAGTACTACATAATAGTCTCTCCTACCGTTTCTTTATATAATACACTCATCTACTACGATACAACTGAGCAAAAACATCCCTATATCACAAATACCCAGAAGAGGAACACAGAAATGGCAGCCCGACCTGCATATCAAATGAACCTAAAACACCATGTAAGTTCCTTACCCTTGCCTTAAGCTTGTTAGGATGGATACCGAAAATCACCCTTGTCAATATTAACAAGACAATATAAGTCATCGAGGTTCAAAAACATGACTCACCATGCACACGAGTTGTTTCCTATTCCGTTCTAAGCAAATAAGTTTCTAGACCATTGGATAAAACAATGATGCAAATAAATAAAAGATGAGTTAAAAACCCAAAAACTGGGTGAAAACCAAAACTATTAACAAGTAATGAAAATGACAAAGAAAGGACTGAGTCTAATACTTGGTTAAATACCTAGTTAAGTGTAGTACTAGCCTTAAAACTAGGTGAAAAGATTAAGATTCAATAAGCCTCTCACAGAGAACCTTGTAGAAAATTTATTCACGACTTGGACAAATTATTTTACCATAAACAAAGGTCGAATCTTTTAGTTCAAACATAACTTAGTTGGTTATCAAGCTATTGGTGATGTGAGTCAGAAGACATGAAATTTCATTATCGTCTTTCTGGAACCATACAGATACCAAGTAACTCTGCCAGAAATCAGGCATCTCCACGATAGCTTGTTTGCTGAGGCTAAAATTTTGGATTGAAACATTTTCTGGTGATCTTTAAGAACAGATTGAATTCTCCTTTTGCTTGTTGTTCATAAAGTATATCGATTGATCCAATCCATTTGCTCAAGCCCCGAAGTATGTTTATGGTTTGGTGTAGTCTCTACTCTAGCTGATCTCTGATTATTTAGTGTAAGCATTTATGTACGGTCATGGTATTCGAAATCCTTTTTTTAGGCAAATCTGCAATCACAATAAAATATATTAAATTCAATAATCAACAATTGAAACTAAATCTAAATCTAAATAACAACTAAATGTAAAAATAGTTAAAAACTAAAAACTAAAACTAAAAATTGAAGAACAAGAATGTAACACCCCGGTTTTGACCCCGTTGCATTAGATGTATATGATGTATATATTGTAAATGGCGTGGAGCTAAAGGCCAAGGCCCCACCGTTGATTGGTTATGATATGTTTCGGGTTGAAATTGTCACCGATGGTATATCGGGGCATGCGGCATACCTATTGAGTTTTGTTATCATGTAAATATGCATCTTTAATTAAAATGAACCCAACCAGCTACATTCGTGGCAACTAAATTGAGAAGGGGCATGATTTTCACAAGGATAAGGGTGGGGGAATGTCAAACCTTGGGATATGGGGGAAAAATCCATGTGTCACCACCTTGTTTTGATTTTCCCATCTCTCCTTGTTTTATCCAACCACCACCATTAAGAACTGCTGCTGTTAGTTGGGGCAGTTATGGCAGGGAGTGGAGTGTGGCAGGATTGTCAGTCCTTACCCACACGCACACTACACCAGCGTGGTTGACCTGACGATGGCAAGCAAACCATCGCCATCACTCCAGTGGACACTCCACTCTCTCCATGGAGGTGCTAAAACACTCACTCACTTCTGACTACTACGCATCCTCACCACTGTCTGTTCATCCACACGCATAAGCAGAGCTGTTTATTCTCACGCACGGGCACTTTTCCTATTTGGTCTCATGCATCCAGGAGAGAGGAGCCGCCTCCATTGTCATTCACATTTTCCACAGCGAGGATTCAGGTGTGTGCTCGACCCGCTTTTGGAATTGGGTGTAAAGTTTCTCTCACTCACTGGGTTCTGCATTGTTTCCACTCACGCAACAAGCTAGGGGGGGGATTGTTCGGTCACTATCACCCACGATTTTTCCTGTGGAGAGCCATTTTACGCTCAGGGACTGTGTGTAAGTTTTTCCTCATTGAATTATGGCTCGTGCATATGTTTTTCCCTCTGTATTTTGGGGTCTGGTGCAAGTTTTTCTCACGCACAGACTGGGAGACTGTATTCTCTTCCCAGTGTGGTCTGTGTAAGTTTTCCTGGTGGCTTAGTGGCCCAGGATGGGCTGTTGTTTTCCCCATGTTGCAATTTGTGTTTACTAATACGATTTGGGGACTGTTGTAATTCGCTTGGGAGTCATTTTGGCCACGATAGGGCCAAGAACGACTCAGGAATCGTTTTCCCTGTTTAAGCTGTAACAACTGATTAATTGCATGCGTGCAATGGTTGGTCTTCAAACTGTGTTGGGAGCATGGATGGAGGCTTGGTTTTCTTGATAAACATAGTGTGTTTGGAAACCACACAGACAGGGCTAGAGGGCTGGCTTTCTTCTCCACAACCCTTGAATAGCACTGGAAGGGAATGCAGGACCTGAGGGACTGTGTAGCAGAAAAGGGACTGATTCCTTGTGTTGGGTGTGTGTGGGTGTCTTAGAAATCAGGCTAGTTCTGGTGTAGGTGTTCCTGGCTCTGTAATGGGCTCACCAGCTTAGCATTTAGCCTTTCCCAACTCCTTGATGGCCTGATAAACCTGACCATGTTGGCTTGGCTGTCTTGTTGATGGCCTGATAAACCCAACTGTGTTGGATTGGCTGTGTTTTGTGTATCCTTGGCTATGTGTAAGCCTTCTTGTTCCTTATTCCTTAGAGAATCATTGTCAAAACCCCAAATTTTCCGAAAAATTGAAAATTTTCAAAATACAGATAAATGTCATAAGTACAGTCAACTAATTGTTTAATTAGTTATATGTTAATGAATTTGTTATCTGAATTATCTATTTGATTATGTTTATTTTACAGAACAATTCTTTATCAGTTTTCTGACTTGTTTTCTTTTGCGACCACAAGGTGGACCTGTCATGAAAATTCTGAGCTTAATTAGCTTTCGAGCTAATGCAGAAAGTTTTCCTGCTCTTATAGACTTACAAGTAAGAAGTTTGGGTGCTGGTTATCAAAATTCTAAAGCATTCAATTAAAAATTCGTCGTATGATAATAGCTCAGTAAAAGTATATAACTGCTATTAAATTTCCAGAGCTTATCGAGGTAAAATCATTAATCTGTCCTTCTTTTTAAGATGCTATGGAAAAGAGATTTAAATTCTAACTGTAATGGCGACAACTACTTTCTTTCTAGTAGACGTAAATTATAGTTCTTATAGCATTTGAACTCTTTGATGTCTACCCTAGTCGTCAAGTGTAAAAGTGTCTTGAATCTTTCTTTGCAAGCAGGTTAAAAAGATGGCAGAAAAGTTACATTACGAATCTATTTTAAATTATAAATCTATGGAATATGAAAGTCGTGTGCAACACTAAAAGTCTTTATACTTTTGTTCTAACTTCCAAAGCTTTTACAATTTGACTGGATTATCTCCTCGATACAAACTGCTATCTATTAGACTAAGTTAGTATGAGAGAACTGAATTCTTCTACACACAATTTATGCGAATCATTATAATCCATTTATGGTCATTAGTTCATCTAAGGTCATCTAAAGTTAAACCTGAAGGATACTATAATGTTTAACTTCTTTTGTTTGCAACTCAAAAGTTTATAGATATGTAAATACACCGATGTGTAGCTAGAATAATCCTAGCAAGATGGGCATCTTATTATAAGAAGATTCCACTATTTCTTTTATTCAAACATTACGAGACATAACCCTGGATGGACTTATAACCATTGAAGGAATGAATAATGTGTTAGTCTTATAATGGTAATATTATTGACCCTGCCTATGATTAGCTTTAGGGTATAACTTTTTGTTTAAAGGATCTTTTGTTAATTGAATAGTGGCATAACCCTTACCATTACCAAGATAGTTTGTTAATAGTTAATTTTGCAAAAACCTAAACAAAATGGTTCCACCTCGCCATAGTGAATACAAAGTTTAACCTTGATCTAATAATTATAAACGTTGGTTGAATAATTAACAAGGTTGAAAAGTGATGGGTCGTATTGTTCTCCACGACTGGGATGATTGATATAGCATAGTTTGAGCAATATAATAATTTCTTTGCTTCCATGCAACGTGTGTAATAGGTTGATAATGGAAACAAGGATAAGGTGGAACTTTCGATTTGCTAAATGATTGGAAATCATTCTCTTGGTGGGACGTTTGCTGGAACTATATACTCAAACCCACAGTACGCAAATTATTTGTTTGGCTATTGTGGCGTTATCTTGGCCATGTATTGCACAGTTAAAAGGCATAGCACTGAACCCTAGCTTGTCATTATCCTGTCGCCTTCGGGCCTCCTGCCGCTCTGCTACGAAGCTCTCGTCGACTCTGTCACTTGCGCTTACTGTTGGTAGTCTTCCTGCTTGTTTTATTCCTTATGAGCTCGTCCCAAATACATAGTAGAGAGGTGCTGTCTCAACATTGTTCGATGCTTGGTTAAGGGTTAGTGATACTTGCTCCAGGGTTTCACCATCGTGGCTAGCCCATCTCGAATCCTTGGCTGGAAAAGTAGTGACGACCTGAGTGTAATTACTTGCTGTGCTTGCTGCTCTCAGTCATGGTTGGTCGTTACTGTGTAGTAACCTTCCTCCTTCTTGCAGCTGATGAAGAGTTTCTTTCTCCTCGCGCTGGTGGTTGCTTTGTTGTTCGTGGGTGGTCGTGCTTCCATAAAATTCCAGGTAAGGAATGTTGTTACCCTTCCTTCATTCGCAGTCTGGTTTTAATATATAAATGTTTATTTTGTAACAGGGTTTTAATAATAATACTCTTCTTGTTAACAGGTATCGACTCAACCTTTCGTGTAGACAGAGCAAAGCTAGAATAGCTGCTAGCTTACGGTAAGCCTTGGACTCTCCATGGCCGTTCTACCTTGTCCAATCCCTTATGGGACATTTATGGGTTGGTCGCCGTGGCCTAAATAACCCTTGCAGTTTTGGTTTAACTGGTTATTGGGTTTGTTGTTTTTAATAGATGTTGAAACCCTTGCATTATGCAGGGTTCTCCGGCTTTGGCCGTGACTGTAATTTTTTTGGTTTTGTATAGTTACTATTTAAATATATATGTAAATGTTGTACAGGCTGTAGAAGCCTCACTCTATGGATTTTGTTTAAGCTGTGAGCTCATACACTGTATTAGACCCCTTCGGTTTGCGATTTTGGTTGTACATTTTGGAGTAGTAGGGTTCTTACCCTAGCTCGAAGATATATAAAAATAATTTATAGTTTTCTTTTTAAATGAAATCTTTTATTTATATTGTACTTCAGTGATTTGGCGGGTTTTTTGTTTATATTGAAATACTGATAGTTTAGGCTCTGTAAATCGAGCCTATAATTGCTCTGTTAGTTATTTTCTGTGCGTTATTGCCATGGAGTTTTACTCCGTAATACTTCTTTAAATTATTCACTGTTAGGGTTTTTCTGTACATTGTTTTTATATTAATTTACTTTATTATAAAAAAAATTATAATAGAATTTGTAAATGTTGTTATATAATTTTTAACCTTCGAAAAAATAAGAACTCCATGTTTTTACTGAAGTACTTATGTATCTATTCAGATACAACATTTGCTTACAGAAATTATATTTTGTTTACTGTTTACTATAATGGAATAAGAACATTACTTAATTACATATTAATACTGTTCTTCTAATTGTATATTTATTAGCTTTGTTCTTTGTTTATTTATAATCGTAGAATTAAATAGTATTTTATTATTGTGTTCTTAGTCTTATTGCACTAAATAATTTATATGAGGTTCCTTCAGTATTCTGTATTATCCTATTTAGGTTATAATACTAGTATTTATAATATAACAAAAGAATAATACTATCTTTGTTTTGACCTGTAAACTATATGTTAGTATCTGCTTAAGTTTTCAAAAAGGTAGGATAGTAATTGTATAACTTATTTAAACTTAACTAGCTTAACGAAGAAGTTATTCACACTGTAATGTAATTAAAAAATCCTACATCTATTAGCTTAGCTCTAGAAATAAATCTAAAATAGAACTGTCTATCCTCCCTCACAGTGCGAATGTTATAAAAGAAGAATACAGTGCTTCTTTATTCTATATAGCAAAGAAATAACCTGTAGAAATGAATGGCATTTTAAAATAACCTGTTACTACAGATTTTATCTTTTATATATACTATTTCTTTGTCTCAAGTAGATAAAAGGTTTCGAACAATGAATACTAAAAAAGGAACTGTTCATTTATCAAACATACTACTGACAGTAAAAAGATATAACTCCTTTCTTTGTTTCTAAAATCTGTCATTCATAGTCTAGGTGTTTAACCTTAATATTTCTCCATACACAAAATACTATTTCTTCTGATAGTAAAATAAAAATAACATTCTCCTAACAAACTAACATTTTATTCTATAATTGCATCATACTTCTTTTATGTAATTTCACCACCTGTGCTGGAGTACGATCTGGATCACTCCAGATGAGGAAAAACACAGGTAGGGTTCTGTTTCTCATCAAAATGATTCTATTACTAAACAAACTAAGAATAACTTCATTACTAAACCATCTAAGTATTTACGTCATAAGCTGCAATACATCATTAAATCACACACAAATAATACACAGAAATTAGCAAATAACAGAACATGTTCTTTGAGCTTGGATGACAACAGCAATGGGAGGCCGTTCCTCCCTACCAACTCTTGGAGAGCGCTCAAACAACAACTTCTCAGGACACCCGAGCTTGATCTAGTCTCCTTGGATGGAACTAGGTGCAGCAATAATCAAGTACCAGTCTTCAGACTCAATACCAATCCTGAACTTATCAATAAATTCTCTCAGCTAGCAAGCTATATCAGACCAAGTTACTGCAGATTATCTCTCAAAACACCTTCCTTACAATTTTTCCCTTTTCCTCAATGAATTCCTTGAAGTGCATTCCTCCTGAATGATTCTTCTCCTGGAAAATATCTGAGCGGCCTCAGCTCTATTCATTGGGTACTTTTAGAAGATTGCCTAGGTCTTTTTGGGTTAGTTTTCATTTATTGAGCCACCTGCTCTTATCCCACTTTCTTGGGGGATCATGACCCCAAATGTAGGGAAGTTGCCACCTGCAACATAGGAAGTGTTTGGGGATGCTGCCACTTGTCTTTTACTATCCACCTAGTTCCTTCCACCAGTTTGACCAGTAACACTCTTATTAACAGCTCTCCCAAGCTGTTGTCTCCACTTTTTATTTATTAATAATAAAATATTCAGAATTACATTCCACACCTTTTGACTCTGTTGAGTCATCAGTTCCTACTTAGCATTAAATTTAACATAATGTCTTAGGAAATCAAATTAAAACAATTAACATTATTTTACAAAATTGGGGTATGTGACATAGACACCCCCTTAAAATGTAACATCGTCCCCGATGTTACTTATTCTTCATCTTCTGCAGTCCCCTGGAACAGATTCGGGTATGCCTCCTACATCTTACTTTCCAATTCCGAGGTGGCCTCTTCAGGACTAAGGTGCTTCCATTGCACCTTCACCTGTCCAATGGTGCGGTTCCGCAGTGTAATTTCCCTCCTCCCGAGGATACAGTCCGGTTCCACCAGAATTTCTCCTTCTGGTTCCACCTGTATAACATTCCAATCAACCACATGAGTAACATCATGATAATACTTCTTTAAAACAGAGATATGAAAAACATTATGTACTTTCAAGTTAGGTGGTAATGCTAGTTGGTAAGAAACTTGACCAATTCTATATAAAATTTCAAATGGACCACAGTATCGTGGTGCTAACTTTGCACAACTCCCCAGTCTTAGAGAGATTTTCTTTGGCCTTACCTTTATAAACACATGCTCACCTACCTGGAACTCCTTGGGAGTTCTTTTCAAGTCTGCTTGGCTCTTTTGCCGATCCTGTGCCACCTTTAAATTTTCCTGCACTTGTTTCACGCTTTCCTCCATTTCCTTCAACAATTCTGGTCCTAACACCGATCTATCGACTGGATTATTCCAGGAGATAGGAGTGTTGCATTTATGTCCATACAAAATTTCAAATGGACTAAACTTAGCTGATGACTGATAGTTATTATTATATGCAAACTCTGCTAGATGTAAGTAGTCTTCCCACTTACCTAGCTGATCTTTAACGTACATCCTTAATAAATCCTCCAGCACCTGATTCACTCTTTTAGTCTGTCCATCTGTTTGAGGATGGAAGGAGGTGCTGAAATTCAGTGTTGTATTTAATCCCTTAAACAAGGACTTCCAAAAAATTCCTGTGAATTTAGGATCCATGTCTGAAATTATAACCTTCGGTACTCCATGTAACCGAAAAAATCTGCTTTAAGAATATGTCTGCTATGTTGGCAGCCTTGTAAGTAGTTTTAACAGGAATGAAATGTGCTGCTTTGCTTAATTTATCTACCACTACCATAATATAGTCATTTTGATTCTGATTTCTGGGCAGTCCAGTAATAAAATCTAAGCTAATCACTTCCCATTTCCAGCTAGGAATAGGTAAAGGTTGTAGCAACCTAGCTGGATGTTGGTGTTCGGTTTTCACCTGTTGACAGTCTAAACATCTAGCAATGTATTCAGCTACCTCAGCTTTCATATTTGGCCAAAAGTATTCTTTCTTTAGCATGGTTACAGTCTTTTGGTAACCTGGGTGTCCTGAATATGGCGTTTTATGGATTTCATCTAGAATTAACAATTTAATCTTAGGCACATTAGGTACATACAGTTTATCTTTAAATAATAAAAATTCATCTTCATTTAGACTATAACCTTTTATTAAGCTTTCTGTAGGTTTTTCTTTAGCTGTACTTTGCAATTTCTGATAATTTTCATCTTGTTTTACCCCTTCTTTAAGCTGTTCACTTAAATCAGAAGCATAAGTATTGATTACTGATGTAAAGTTCAACTTTGTGTTTCTGCTTAATGCATCAACCGCCTTATTTTCCTTACCCTTTATGTGCTGGATTTCAAAATCGTATTCACTCAAGAAGGATAACCACCTTGCTTGTCTAGCATTTAAATTAGGCTGATCTAAAAGATATTTCAGTCCTTTATTATCAGTCATTAGAATAAATTTCCTACCTATTAAATGATGTCGCCACATTTTAAAGGTGTGTATAACAGCCACAAGTTCTAGATCATAAGTTGCGTAATTCTTTTCGTGAATTTTTAACTTCCTAGACTCATAGACAATGAGATGCCTGTCTTGAGTTAGAACACCGCCTAAGCCATCATTACAGGCATCAATGCATACTACAAAGTCCTTATTAGGATTTGCTATTCTTATGATAGGTGCACTAGTCAATAAAGTTTTTAATTTCTTAAAACTTTTTTCACATTTTAAGTTCCAATCAAATTTCTTGCCTTTCGTTTGCAAGGAAGTGATCGGATTTGCTATTTTTGAAAAGCCTTCAATGAATCTCCGGTAATAACCGGTAATTCCCATGAATGACCTCACATCCGTTACATCTTTAGGTACTGGCCAATCTTCGATTGCCTGAATCTTTTCAGGATCGACTGAAATTCCTTCCTTAGTCACTACGTGACCTAAGTACTGGATTTCATCCTTAAAGAAGTCACACTTACTAAATTTCGCGAAGAGTTGTTGTTCTCGTAACTCTTGTAAAACTATTTTTAGGTGTTCTTTGTGTTCTTCTTCCATTTTAGAGTAAATTAAGATGTCGTCGATAAACACGACCACAAATTTATCTAAGTACTTATGCATTATATTATTCATTAAGCACATAAAGACAGCTGGGGCGTTAGTAAGCCCAAATGGCATTACGACAAACTCGTAGTGTCCATATCTTGTTCTAAAGGCTGTCTTGAAGATATCTTCATCCTTAATTCTTACTTGATGATATCCTGACCTTAAGTCTATCTTTGAGAACACCGTGGCTCCACATAGTTGATCAAACAGATCATCTATGCGGGGCAACGGATATCTGTTTTTAATAGTCATCTTGTTTAGTTGACGGTAGTCTATGCATAGTCGCATAGTTCCGTTTTTCTTTTTAACAAAGATGATCGGTGCCCCCCAAGGAGACACACCAGGTCGAATGTACTTTTTATCAATTAACTCTTTTAATTGTGATTTTAGCTCATTAAGTTCTAAAATATTCATTCGATACAGAGCTTTTGATCTAGGTACCGCACTCGGTACCAGCTCAATAATGAAATCCAATTCCCTCCTTGGAGGTAATCCTAGAATTTCTTCTGGGAATATGTCAGTGTATTCTTTTAAAACAAGAATATCTTCTATTTTTAACTTATCTGTTTCAGTTTTACCTTCCTCATCTGTAATAGTTACTGCATAGGCTTTACATCATTTTCTAACAGCTCTTTTAAGTTGTAAAGCATAAATCTGTCTGATTATAGTTTTTTCTGGAAATACCCTTAACCTTTACTGGTTGTTCTTTACCATTCAAACACGTAAAAGTTTTATCGTAACAATTTAAAACTACCTTATGCTATTCTAACCAGTCCATGCCAATCAGTAAATCATATGAGCCAAGTGGCAAAACATTAAGCTTAACTGTAGTTTTAAATTCATCCATAAGTAAAGAACATTCTTTCACAAAACAAGTTACTTTTCTTTTTACCCCAGTGTCTAATTGAACTAACCAGGAATTCTCAAACTTATCGACAGACAACTTACATTTTTCCACTATCTGAGGTGCAATGTAACTAAGACTAGCTCCTGGATCGATTAAAATGGTTACAGGGGTTTGATTAATCATACCTTCCACTTCCATCATGGAAGTCTAATAGTCAGCTTGGCGGTTCTCCAAAGCTACATTAATTCTGGGCATAGTCCTCGCTAGTTCTCCGACGATCATCTCCTCCTGCACAGTATGAATATTGCTGACCGACTTTTTTCGATTTGGACAAACCGAGGCATAGTGCGGGCCATTACAATCCCATCACTTAATAGGATCCTTACGTTCAAAACTCTTGGTAAAATTCCCATGGTTATTTGCAGCTTCCTTGCCCTTAAAATTATTTGAATTATTGGAAGTACCATTTCTATTTCCTTGGAAATTCTTATTGTTAGAATAATTTTTATTCTTATTATTCTTGAAATTCCTCTGGGGTACAAATTCCTTCTTCTTAAACTCAGGCTGATTGTTATTTTTCTTAGCCTTCCAGTTGGCTAAGCCTTCTTTCTTCTGGTTCTGCTCAAAACAGAAATTAGCCTTCCTCATGGCTTCCTCCAGAGTCTTTGGGTTATCATACTCAATTCCGTCCTTGATATGATACGGTAGACAGCTAAGAAATCGCTGTACTTTAGGTTTCTCGTCTACTAGGTAAGGTACATACCTAAGCAAGCTTAAGAATTTACTGTTCAAATCCTTCATAGTCATTGAACCTAACTTCAATTCATAAAATTCTTTAGCTCTTTCTTCGTAATATTGTTGGGACAAAAATTTCTTCTTGAAATACCTTTTAAAGGTACTCCAATTAACTTCTTTTTCTCTGATACCCTTGACTCTCTTCAAATCTTGCCACCATATATCAGCTTTTCTGGAGAGGTTATGTATTGCCATCCTTGCCTTTAGCTGATTAGAGTAATTATATATATGAAAATATTTCCTCATCCCGGACAACCAGGACTCTGCTTCCTCCCCTTTTTCGGTCTCTCCATTAAAAGTTGGGGGTTTTATCTTTTTAAACTCCCCTAAAATTTCCTCATATGGTCTGTATTTCTTCTTTCTGTCATACAATTCAGCCTCACTACTATCACTAGTAGTATGGTAACTTTGTCGTTCACCGAACCCTTCAGATGATGACCTACTTTCAGTTTTTACCAGCTTCATCTTTTTAGATCTTCTTTGATAACTAACATCCTCAGATTCTTATCTTCTACTCCTTCCTTCAGTTTGGAACTTTTCTATTAAAATTTGGTTCAATTCTTCCTGAGCCTTCAAAATCCTCTCATTCTCCCTCTTGACTGATTCCATTTCAGTCTTCAAATATTTTACAGTCTGCAACAGCTCTGAAGAGTTGGCAGTCACCTCTTCTAACATAGGTTCTCTGGGCAATTGTCTTGTTTCTGTGTCTAGAGACTCCTCCTATGCATACATTCCTAGCTTTTCCATACCTGCCTGTTAAATTCCAGAAAAAGGAAATTTTATGTTCTTTACATAAAACAAAATATATGTTAGCATCTTAATTTAATTTACTGTTCTATGGAAGCTAGTTGGGCTGCATTAAGGCCTAGTGTTTGAACCTTATGCTCTGATACCACATGTCAAAACCCCAAATTTTCCGAAAAATTTCAAATTTTCAAAATACAGATAAATGTCATAAGTGCAGTCAACTAATTGTTTAATTAGTTATATGTTAATGAATTTGTTATCTGAATTATCTATTTGATTATGTTTATTTTACAGAACAATTCTTTATCAGTTTTCTGACTTGTTTTCTTTTGCGACCACAAGGTGGAACTGTCATGAAAATTCTGAGCTTACTTAGCTTTCGAGCTAACGCAGAAATTTTTCCTGCTCTTATAGACTTACAGGTAAGAAGTTTGGGTTCTGCTTGTCAAAATTCTAAAGCATTCAATTAAAAATTCGTCGCACGATAATAACTCAGTAAAAGTATATAACTGCTATTAAATTTCCAGAGCTTATTGAGGTAAAATCATTAATCTGTCCTTCTTTTTAAGATGCTATGGAAAAGAGATTTAAATTCTAACTGTAATGGCGACAACTGCTTTCTTTCTAGTAGACGTAAATTATAGTTCTTATAGCATTTGAACTCTTTAATGTCTACCCTAGTCATCAAGTGTAAAAGTGTCTTGAATCTTTCTTTGCAAGCAGGTTAAAAAGATGGTAGAAAAGTTACATTAAGAATCTATTTTAAATTATAAATCTATGGAATATGAAAGTCGTGTGCAACACTAAAAGTCTTTATACTTTTGTTCTAACTTCCAAATGTTTTACAGTTTGACTGGATTATCTCCTCGATACAAACTGCTATCTATTAGACTAAGTTAGTATGAGACAACTGAATTCTTCTACACACAATTTATGCGAATCATTATAATCCAGTTATGGTCATTAGTTCATCTAAGGTCATCTAAAGTTAAACCTGAAGGATACTATAATGTTTAACTTCTTTTGTTTGCAACTCAAAAGTTTATAGATATGTAAATACACCGATGTGTAGCTAGAATAATCCTAGCAAGATGGGCATCTTATTATAAGAAGATTCCACTATTTATTTTATTCAAACATTACAAGACATAACCCTGGATGGACTTATAACCATTGAAGGAATGAATAATGTGTCAGTCTTATAATGTTAATATTATTGACCCTGCCTATGATTAGCTTTAGGGTATAACTTTTTGTTTAAAGGATCTTTTGTTAATTGAATAGTGGCATAACCCTTACCATTACTAAGATACTTTGTTAATAGTTTATTTTGCAAAAACCTAAACAAAATGGTTCCACCTCGCCATAGTGAACACAAAGTTTAACCTTGATCTAATAATTATAAACGTTGGTTGAATAATTAACAAGGTTGTAAAGTGATGGGTCGTATTGTTCTCCATGACTTGGATGATTGATATAGCATAGTTTGAGCAATATAATAATTTCTTTGCTTCCATGCAACGTGTGTAATAGGTTGATAATGGAAACAAGGATAAGGTGGAACTTTCGATTTGCTAAATGATTGGAAATCATTCTCTTGGTGGGACATTCGTTGGAACTATACACTCAAACCCACAATACGCAAATTATTTGTTTGGCTATTGTGGCGTTATCTTGGCCATGTATTGCACAGTTAAAAGGCATAGCACTGAACCCTAGCTTGTCATTATCCCGTCGCCTTCGGGCCTCCTGCCGCTCTGCTACGAAGCTCTCATCGGATCTGTCACTTGCGCTTACTGTTGGTAGTCTTCCTACTTGTTTTATTCCTTATGAGATCGTCCCAAATGCATAGTAGAGAGGTGCTCTCTCAACATTGTTCGATGCTTGGTTAAGGGTTAGTGATACTTGCTCCAGGGTTTCACCATCGTGGCTAGCCCATCTCGAATCCTTGGCTGGAAAAGTAGTGACGACCCGAGTGTAATTGTTTGCTGTGCTTGCTGCTCTCAGTCATGGTTGGTCGTTACTGTGTAGTAACCTTCCTCCTTCTTGCAGTAGATGAAGAGTTTCTTTCTCCTCGCATTGGTGGTTGCTTTGCTGTTCGTGGGTGGTCGTGCTTCCATAAAATTCCAGGTAAGGAATGCTGTTACCCTTCCTTCATTCGCAGTCTGGTTTTAATATATAAATGTTTATTTTGTAATAGGGTTTTAATAATAATACTCTTCTTGTTAACAGGTGTCGGCTCAACCTTTCGTGTAGACAGAGCAAGGCTGGAACAGCTGCTAGCTTACGGTAAGCCTTGGACTCTCCATGGCCGTTCTACCTTGTCCAATCCCTTATGGGATATTTATGGGTTGGTCACTGTGGCCTAAATAACCCTTGCAGTTTTGGTTTAACTGGTTATTGGGTTCGTTGTTTTTAATAGATGTTGAAACCCCTGCATTATGCAAGGTTCTCTGGCTTCGGCCGCGACTGTCATTTTTTTGTTTTGTATAGTTACTGTGTAAATATATATGTAAATGTTGTACAGGCTGTAGAAGCCTCACTCTGTGGATTTTGTTTAAGTTGTGAGCTCATACACTGTATTAGATCCCTTTGGTTTGCGATTTTGGTTGTACATTTTGGAGTAGTAGGGTTCTTACCCTAGCTCGAAGATATATAAAAAGAATTTATAGTTTTCTTTTTAAATGAAATCTTTTATTTATATTGTACTTCAGTGATTTGTCGGGTTTTTTGTTTATATTGAAATACTGATAGTTTAGGCTTTGTAAATCGAGCCTATAATTGCTCTATTAGTTATTTTCTGCACGTTATTGCCATGGAGTTTTACTCTGTAATACTTCTTTAAATTATTCACTATTAGGGTTTTTCTGTACATTGTTTTTATATTAATTTACTTTATTATAAAAGAATTTATAATAGAATTTGTAAATGTTGTTATATAATTTTTAACCTTCGGAAAAATAAGAACTCCATGTTTTTACTGAAGTACTTATGTATTTTTTTAGATACATCATTTGCTTACAAAAATTATATTTTGTTTACTATTTACTATAATGGAATAAGAACATTACTTAATTACATATTAATACTGTTCTTATAATTATATATTTATTAGCTTTGTTCTTTGTTTATTTATAATCGTAGAATTAAATAGTATTTTATTATTGTGTTCTTAGACTTATTGCACTAAATAATTTATGTGAGGTTCCTTCAGTATTCTGTATTATCCTATTTAGGTTATAATACTAGTATTTATAATATAACAAAAGAATAATACTATCTTTGTTTTGACCTGTAAACTATATGTTAGTATCTGCTTAAGTTTTCAAAAAGGTAGGATAGTAATTGTATAACTTATTTAAACTTAACTAGATTAACGAAGAAGTTATTCACATTGTAATGTAATTAAAAAATCCTACATCTATTAGCTTAGCTCTAGAAATAAATCTAAAATAGAATTGTCTATCCTCCCTCACAGTGCGAATGTTATAAAAGAAGAATACAGTGCTTCTTTATTCTATATAGCAAAGAAATAACCTGTAGAAATGAATGGCATTTTAAAATAACCTGTTACTACAGATTTTATCTTATATATATAGTATTTCTTTGTTTCAAGTAGATAAAAGGTTTCGAACAATGAATACTAAAAAAGGAACTGTTCATTTATCAAACATACTACTGACAGTAAAAAGATATAACTCCTTTCTTTGTTTCTAAAATCTGTCATTCATAGTCTAGGTGTTTAACCTTAATCTTTCTCCATACACAAAATACTATTTCTTCTGATAGTAAAATAAAAATAACATTCTCTTAACAAACTAACATTTTATTCTATAATTGCATCATACTTCTTTTATGTAATTTCACCACCTGTGCTGGAGTACGATCTGGATCACTCCAGATGAGGAAAAACACAGGTAGGGTTCTGTTTCTCATCAAAATGATTCTATTACTAAACAAACTAAGAATAACTTCATTACTAAACCATCTAAGTATTTACATCGTAAGCTGCAATACATGATTCAATCACACACAAATTAGCAAATAACAGAACCTGTTCTTTGAGCTTGGACGACAACAGCAATGGGAGGTCGTTCCTCCCTACCAACTCCTGGAGAGCACTCAAACAACGACTTCTCAGGACCCCCGAGCTTGCTCTGGTCTCCCTGGCTGGAACTAGGTGCAGCAATAATCAAGTACCAGTCTTCAAACTCAATACCAATCCTGAAGTTATCAATAAATTCTCTCAGCTAGCAAGCTGTATCAGACCAAGTTACTGCAGATTATCTCTCAAAACACCTTCCTTACAGTTTTTCCCTTTTCCCCAATGAATTCCTTGAAGTGCATTCCTCCTGAATGATTCTTCTCCTAGAAAATATCTGAGCAGCCTCAGCTCTATTCATTGGGTACTTTTAAAATATTGCCTAGGTATTTTTGGGTTAGTTGTCATTTATTGAGCCACCTGCTCTGATCCCACTTTCTTGGGGGATCATGACCCCAAATGTAAGGAAGTTGCCACCTGCAACATAGGAAGTGTTTGAGGATGTTGCCACTTGTCTTTTAGTATCCACCTAGTTCCTTCCACCAGTTTGACCAGTAACACTCTTATTAACAGCTCTCCCAAGTTGTTGTCTCCACTTTTTATTTATTAATAATAAAATATTCAGAATTACATTCCACACCTTTTGACTCTGCTGAGTCATCAGTTCCTACTTAGCATTAAATTTAACATAATGTCTTAGGAAATCAAATTAAAACAATTAACATTATTTTACAAAATTGGGGTATGTGACAATCATGCCCAGCTCGGGGGTGGCAGCGTTGCTGAGAGATCAAGGAGCACGCTGGCCTATGGTTGGGTAGAATGTTGCAGCGACGTAGCTGGTTTCAGAACGAGTTCTTCATAAGATAAGTAATCTAGTCTATTTTATTTCTACATTATATTTTCTGTTAATGAATGTGATGAACATGTAGAACGCTTGTATGAATGTATGTTTGCTTCCGTTGTATGATAAATGATCAAGTATGCATGTTCTAGTTCAAAGCATTTTATTTCAACAATTTTATGAATGCACATGTTCATGGGGTTGGTAGCTCGAATGGTTAACGCCATGGTAGCATCCTCTTCACCGGTCGGGGAGGGTTGGGGACGTTATAAAAAAATAAAATGACCAATCTACGGTGGATTTGTTGTTAATTCTCTGATATCTGAGTAATATAGTTAAAACCAAGAAACTAAAACTTAAAACTACAGAACAAAAAACAAAATGATCAATCTAAGGTGGACTTGTTGTTAATGCTATGAAATATGCGTAATACAGTGAGAGATGAGTAAAGTTGATAGAAAAAAATGATATAGAAATGAATGCTTTGGGAAATGACAACATGCTCCTAAAGGACTCTTGCATGACTTCCATGCAGGAGTGCCGCCAAAATTCAGCATAAGCTTTCGAGTCCAAGTGTCAAGAGCAGTGAGAGATAAATAGGGTTGGAGTTTGAGTTGCACACATAACCAAGTGGCAGGAGAGGTCCCCCACTACTAATACCACTGCAGACAATACACTGCATCTGTGAAAAACCTAGGCAAATGTCACTTGTATCTAACCAATAAAATGATAGTATAATAGAAATAAATAAATTTCAAATAAATAAATGATATTTGTATTATAGTTGAACATTAGAAAAATGCAAATATCAAAAATTGAAATTAAAATTAATCCACCTTCGTGATTTATATATATCCCCTTGTCGGGGACATAATAATCTCAGTTAAAATTAAAAAGGCCTTAAAAATTAAAATACGAAATTATAAAGTTTTAATATAAAATCCAAAATTTAGGTTTGATTACTTTAAATAATAATATATTTTATACCCTTATTAATTAACTTTAATTCATTGAAACAAGGGTTTTAAAAAACCTTTAAATAATTTTTTTAAACCCTAAAATCATAATAATAATATATATTGATAACTTTAATAAAAACCTTAATAAGAATATAAATAACTTTAAACAATAATATTGATTTAATTGGAAACAACAATTTTAGGTTTAAAAAACCTTAATTCAAAAATTTTAAAAACCCTAAATCACGATTCACCTTAATAATTTAAATTAACAAAATACTAACCAAACCGAGATAATTAAAAATTTTAACTAAAATTTTAATTTTTTTTATGAAACACATATATTCTATATTTAAAATAAAATGGGCAATTATTATTCTTCACCAAGCTTATATTGGTCTCCTGAAGATGATCTCGCAATAGAGATCGAAACGTTGAGAAAAAGAAATACCTGAATGCACTTCCACACCCACCATTTTTGCTTTTCTTAAATGTCAATTAGTTAATGTCAATGGAAACACATCGATTAATTGATGTCATTGGAGACATGTCGATTAATTAATGTCATTTGAGTCAATTGATTGACATCCCTTGTTTATGATTAATATTGACAAAGTCAAAATTGATTATAGGGACCTAACACCATTAAAAAACACTTATGGTTTACATTTTTAAATCTCGGGATGCTGAATGCAAGGAAGCATGTGTAGGATAAGGACACTCGGGGGAATGTCTCCTCTGGGTAAGGGATGATCAAGCTGCAAAGATATATAAAAGGCTCTATTTTGCTGGAATTGAGGCAAGCTTGGGCTATATGGCGAATAAAACTGTAGCAAGGAGTCAGCATAAAGCTCAATACGACAAGTGGACGCATGAAAATGCATTTACAACTTGATATAAAGGTGAGTCCTCGTGGGAAATGGCCAGCGTAAAATTTCAAGAAAGAATATGTGGTTCTTGCTCGAAGGCATGGCGTGACCATAAGGGACTCACATACCTAAGGGAAAAACTGCAACATGGGTACCAAATGGCAAAGTGGGATCTAACTAGGGCACTCATGAAATAGGAAGGCTCTACCACTTACATAATGCCACTTCTAGTAGCAATGTGAGGTTCTGTAACATTACGAAGTGGGTTTGTACCTGTTTGTGCCAGAAATTGTTCCTAAGGCTAGGGGAACAAGCCAACACAATCTCAAGAGTAAAACTCAATAAATAAAACAAAGTTTAGGGTTTTGGGTATAATTTAAATGGTTGTAAATTTCAAGAACAGTCAGGGAATACATTCAGAAGAAAAGTAACAACTAAATCATAAACATAAACTGATAAAGATGCATAACATATCACATAAGATCCAACAGAAAGACTAGGTTGAGGTTTATACATAAAGGATAAGCATTACCAGAAAATACACATTAACTAGCAATGAATTTATCATTTAAGAAGCAAACAAACTCAATAACAAAGCCAACATAGACAAACTGAAGGGGAAAAAGTCATATATCTCATTATTTTATCAGCAAATGCTTATAAGAGTTACAGTACTTATCTCTGAACAAGTTTGCAGACAAAACAGTCTTGTAAACCTCCTGATGCTCCCAAAAATTAGAACCCTAACATGTCTTGCTAACTCATCTAAATAGGAAAATTCTCCCAAAATCAGTTAGGTCTCACATCCTAACTGCCTCCATCGAATCACTAAGGTAGGTAAAGTAAAAAGTACATCTTTTACAAAATTACAAAATTGCTAAAAATAGCAAATCCTTAACAAAAAGTGTTTATCAAACATATACACTAACTAAAGCATAACTGATCAAAGCTCCTTCGCTGCTTCAACAAGGAGTGCTATACCATCTAGGCTTTGAGTTCTCCTCCTTGCTCTTTTGTGCTTCTTCTCCATCTTAGCCATCCTTTTCTGAAGGTCTTCATTTTCCTGCTGCAAATTTTCAAGTGTCTTCTCCAGCTTTAAACAGTGCCTGTCAGAAGCTCTTTTCCTGTTAAGAACTTCTTTGGAAACTTCTGATAGCTCCAGGAAATGATTATGGACATCCTGAAACTCCTCTATAAGCCCTCTGTTAACTTTATATAACCCATCATTAGTCTGCTGCAAGTATTTCATGTGTTGCTTGTATTTCTGAATACTTTCCTGTAGATTTTCTTCATCAAAACTAGGGATATTAGGCATATCTACATCCTGCATTAGAAAATCTGAGAAATCAGTAGGAATACTAGGCTCCTGTATAATTCTTGCTTGCCTGAGTGTAGCTTCATCTTCTTCCTCCCACTCCTGGTTTTCAACAGGACATGCTTTTGCCTTTTCTTCTTGCTGCTGTTTTAAGAGTTTGTCTTTTATCTCAAAAATTATTTCAGACAATTTAGACCTGGGCTGCTCAAATTCTGTTACTGACTGTGATCTTTTTATACTTGCAGGTTGAGAAGAAGAAGAAGGTTTAGGAGTTGATTTTCCCTTGCTTTTGCTGACCTCTTTACCAATTTCTGCTTCCTCATTTGAGGAGGTATCAATTAAAACAATGTCTCCTTTGGAATCCAATTTGGGATTAATTAACTTCTTCATGTTCCATCTGAATTTATTGGTTGGCCTAGTTTTAGACCTTCTATATGCAGCTACAGTCCTCTTTTTCTTCTTAATAGGTTTATCTGTTTTGCTCTTTGAGATGATTAATTCTCCACAGACTTCAGCATTTAGCTCTGCTTTAGCAACTGGCAGCTCATCTTCTAATAAGTATCCCTCATCCTCAGACAGAATGGTGAGGGGACTTCTTGGTTTGATTTGCACTTCATCTTCAAGTATAGCAGCCTTCTCTTCAACAATAGTCTTAGTTTCTTCAGAATCTGCTGCTGGTGTCACTTGCAGACTAGGCTGCACTTTTTCTCTTGCAAACAATGAGTACTTGCTTTTAGAACCAACTGAGGACATTTTGAACTAACTGTCAACTTTTACCTGCTCTGCTACCTTCTTAGCTTTAACATTTTCTTTGTTTTCAGGAGGTTTAGTTGTATGACCTAGCTTTTTCATCATCACTTTTCCTTTATCAGTCTGCCTTTTGGGCCGCTGATCTTCCTGCTGGGGATGAACATCTGACCAGAACAGAAAGAATTCCCAATTCCTTCCCTCATGTTGCAACACAGTGGCGATGATCAGTTTGATCAGACCATGATGAAAAATTGATTGGGAGGTGTGATCTTCATGTTGCTTTATCCTGCTGGACATCTTCTGTAGGCTCTTCAAAAAGAAGAAGGGCAGGTTCATCTTTGAGACTCCGACTATGTGTTGGAGGAATCTAAAGTGATATTTAAATACAAATGAATACCTGCCCTCACAGGTCACATAGCTCTGAAGTATCATAATGGGCTCAATCCACTCTTTCCTGAAATTTTGAATAAGAATACCCTTGTTCCAGTCAGGAGTCACATTAGGCAACAGGTACCTTTGTGGTTCAAAATCAAAAGGCAAATTTTTGAACCAATGCTCACCCTCATTACTGATCTCAGTGGCCTCTGCAATTAGTTCCACAGTCAATTTGAATTTTAGAGCATCCATGATGACTATGTCATCTTTAAGTCCCTAAGCAAACTTACAAGACACCTGTGCATTGTAGCCATCTATCTTCCTGAAAAATTTCAGCCAACCTGCTTGATGGAACAATTCAGCACAGTCAGGAAGCTTCTCAATCCAGGTTAAGTCAGTGGGCTCAGCCCTGTTGACCTTACCACTTTTCCCACTCTTGCCCATCTTCTTCTTTCAGGAACTAGAAACAGTCTGGCTTTAGGTTTCGAGGATGCTTTATAAACTGGTTTTCTGTTCTTTGAATTCCTTCACAATCTGCTATACACTCCTGGACAGGCCTGTTTATTTAAAAGATGAAGTAAAACTTCCCAACAGGGGGTCAAATTCACCTGACCCAGGGCTTCAATGTTCTTTTGTCTCAACCATACAAACTAGGTCTGTGGATAGGTAAACTGTGAGAGTAGATCAATCATAAATGAAAACTGTCATAAGAACAAAAAACACTGCTCATTTTGCATCATCAAACATAATGTCAAACTTTTTTAGACTATAGGTCATCCAAGCTCCTCATTTTAGGGTTAAGGAGACTAGAAGTATAATATGGATTCATATATGATATCCTCCTTCAGTACAAATTGATTCAAATCATAGAAAACAACACTTAGATTAATCTGAAGTGTCCAGTCTTTTCAAAGTAATTGAAGACTGTCAGTGAATGTGGCTGTTCTATTTTCCAGTATTGTACTCTTATCTCTATGTATCAACCAGGCTCGATCTTCAAACCCCAAAATTCTCACAGCTTCAGATTTTGCAAGAGTAATATTAACCACAGGCTTCTTAGACCGACTGGAGATTTCCTGTATGAGAAGAGAGAAAAACACCACTGTCTGCAATATATTCACATTAGCCCAAAAAACTCTCATCGAATCCTGTGTATAAATGTCAACATTATTCTTCAAACCAATTAACTTTGCAAATATGACAACTTATCACCAGCTTCTCAAGCAAACTGAAAACTTCCTGTGTGAAGGATGAGCATAATAAAACAGTCTACAATTCACTCCAATGCCGCTTCCTGTAGACTATGATTCAATCTGACATTAGGTCTGACAAAAATCTTATCAGTCAGCTTATTACAACCATAATGCATCCATATCAGAGCTTTTTGAATGTATTGGCGAGCCAAAGCATAAACAACCTTCCCTCAAACTGTCTCGAATTTGCAAAAACTGAATGCTTTAAACTTAGGGTTATTTTGATGCTCTGTTCAGCACAATTCATCAGCACAGCTCCAGGCAGTTATTTCTGGGGTAAATACTTCATTTTGAAACCTATTACAACCTCTGCAGCAACCAATTTTTCCAGAATAACCTCCAACGAGAAAAGCCCAATTTTTTTCAATTACAGGGGTTTATATTGAAATACCTGTCAATTTTTCAAACGCAACGGCTTAAACCTTCGTCTTGGGCTGTCAATTGCCTCTCCTTGAGGGTACAGATGTCTTCACATGATTTCTTTGACTGCAAGTAAGTGGATTTAAAAGCCCTAAATTTCGCTGGCCTTTATAACACTGTCTCTTCTCCACAGCAACACAATCCACCTTCTTAGCTGTTTGATTTACTTCATGAGCACTCCTTTCCTCTGATAATGCGTGTAAAAAGAAAATTATGCCAGCTTAGACCGAGATTTACTGATAACTGTCCAACTGATTCCGCATTATAAGCAATGATGGGCCTGATTTGTTTCGAGACTGAAAACCACCTGAAATCATGCTGAAACTGCAGCTTACACGTGCTAAACAACTCACCCAATGCGATTAGTCACTCCCAGATCAAAATCATGATGAAAACTTGTTTAAAAATCGAAAAAACAAAGGGCCGCGATATTCTTGTAGCGCGCCCTTTGTAAATTTTTTGTCCAGCGCTACAAGAATATATCCAAAGGTAAATTTTCGCTAATTTTCAACTTTTTGCTAATTTGTAGGAGATTTAAAAAATTGCTAGGTTGAACATCAAGTCTAGGTGCTCTCCAAATAAACATTAATGAATCAAAAATTTGATATAATGACTTTTCTTTAACCCCTTTGAAATGCAAAGAACCAAAAAAAAATCAAATAAACCTATACAAAGTAAGCTCAAAAACTATCTAATCATCCAAAGAGTTCTTAAAAGAGGCTAAAAATGAGACTTAAAACAAAACCTTAATTGAAATAAAATGAAAAACAACCCAAAAATGGAGAAGTCAAACCAAAATTGAAGAAAAAATTTACTGACTTAACATCTAGCTCCAGCTGCGCGATGAAGTCCTCCCTGCGAGGCTTCAAGAACCTGTAGACCAGTGCCTTCTGTCTTTTATTTACCTATCTGCAAACTTCCATTGGGATATGGAGTCTTTATTCAACCTCACTCACACCGGTATGTACAATGAAGAGTGAAAATGATCTCATAAACTGTAGAAATGTTTGAGGAATCGCCCATTAACAGGGCTGGGTAACTCCTCACCTTCCAAGGACTGCAAGATAAATGTATTATTTTCCAAAACTTTTGATATCAGAAAAGGGCCAAACCAAAGATTATCAAATTTGCCATGCTTACCCTTCTGTTCCTTTCTTGCATCCCATCTTAAAACCAACTCACCTACTGAGAAAGAATTGTCTTTAATGTTCTTATCAAACCTGCTTTTAACCTTGGCTCTGTACAACTGAGCTTGTTCATCCACCTTCTCTCTATTTTGCTGAAGTTCTATCATTTCAAAGATTCTCCTTTGCATGTCATCTGGTTCCTCTTGAGAGTTCTGGAGGAATTTCATCACTGGAATCCCCAACTGAATAGGGAACACTGCCTCAGTGCCAAATACCAGCTGAAAAGGAGAAGTACCAATGGCCTGTTTTACTGTAATCCTGTCTGCCCACAATGCATACTTCAGCATTGAATCCCAAGATCTTTTGTTATGTTTTAGCAGCTTCTTGATGCTTTGAATGATATTCTTGTTAGATGATTCAGCCTGGCCATTTCCCTGAGGATAATAGGGAGTTGAGTGTTTCAAAATAATGCCATTTTTCTCACAGAAGGCCACCATTTCCTTGGATTTGAATGCTTTGGCATTATCAGTTATTAATCTTTGTGGACAGCCAAACCTGCTCAAGATATTGTCTTCAATGAACTCCATAATCACCTTATCTGTAGCATTCCTTGTAGGAATGGCTTCCACCCACTTTGTAAAGAAATCTGTGGCAGTCAAAATCCAATGATGCTGTCCTGAAGATGCTGGATTGATCTCTCCAATAAAGTCCAGACCCCATTGCTGAAAAGGGGCATTGACTGCAATAGGCTTTAAAGGCAAAGACAACAATTTATGTTTACCTGCAAATTTCTGACAGGGTATGCAAGCTCTTATCTGCTGGTAAACATCTGTGAATAGGGAAGGCCAATAGTATCCAGCTCGTAAAATTTTATATGCTGTAGCTTTCCAATACTTATTCCCCCCACAGGCTCCTTCATGAGATTCTGAAATTACTTCCCCTATTTCAGCTTGATCCAAACACCTTAACAAGATACCTCCTGGGTCTTTCCAAAACAATTGATCCTCTACCAAACAGTACTTTGTAGCTTTCAGTTTCAGACATCTGGCAGCCTTCCTATCCAAGTGTTCAGGGCATTGCAAAAATAACAGGAAATAAACAATATCAGCATACCAAACTGAAGATGAATAAAAATCCATGATCTTTTCTTTTTCAAGTGCTGCTTGATCTTCTTCATGAGTAATATCTTCAGCCATGATATGCAAACCTAGTGCCTGACAATTTGAATCAGCCAGCAGCTTGGCCAATCCCTGTCCCTTGACAAGCTTAGTAGGTCTGATTTCCACCTCATATTCCATAATCTTAGCAATCCACTTTCCTCTCTTTCCTTCATTGTCGGGTTGTGTCAAGATATCTTTCACTGCAGCATTTGGAACAAATGAAATTACCTTTGAATGCAGGATATAAATTCTGAAAAATTTCAAAGCCTTCACCTGAGCATAGGCTTGTTTTTCCAGTATGTTGTATTTCAGCTCAGAATCCCTGAGAGTTTTACTGAAAAAGGCAATGGGCTGCTCTAGTCCTTCCTTGTTTTTCTGAAGTAAGACAACTGCAATTGTATCTGCTGAAGCAAAAGAAAAAGTAAGGAACTCCTTGGTAAAATCAGGACTTACCAACATAGGTGCTTCAGTCAAAGTCACCTTGATTTTCTCAAATGCTGCCTTTGCTTCAACAGTCCACCTGACTTCTTGGTCTTTCTTTAACATAGCTGTGATTTGTTTAATGGTTTCAGCAAAATTAGGAATAAACCACCGCAGAAAATTTATCTTACCAATGAATGATTGCACATCTTTCTTACTCCTGGGTAAACTAATCTTCAGTATTGCTTGGACTCTCTCCGGGTCTATTCTGATGCCATCAGTAGACACCAAGTGGCCCAACAGTCTGCCCTCTTGTACAGCAAAGTGAGATTTATTGGGATTCAAAGACAGGCCAAATTTTCTGCATTTCTGGAAAGTCTGCCTCAAATGTTTTAAGTGCTCATCATCACACTGTGAGAACATAGTGATGTCATCTAAATAGATGACAACAAACTTATCTTTTTCTCCCACGAATGCAATGTCGATTGCCCTCTGAAAGGTTGCTCCAGCATTCATCAGACCAAAGGGCATCTTGTCATACATGAAAGTCCCCCAGGGAGTGGTAAATGCTGTCTTTTCCTTGTCGTCAGGGTGCATGGCAATCTGGTTGTACCCTGAAAATCCATCCACCATGGAAATCCTCTGTGCTTCGACTACCTGCTGTAAGACCTGTTCAATCTTTGGAAGAGGATAGTTGTCTTTTAATGAAGACCTGTTAAGATTCCTGAAATCAACACACAGTCTGATCTCTCCATTCTTTTTCCTGACAGGTACAAGATTTGCAACCCAGGATGAGTACCTGAGAGGCACTATTATCTTAGCATCCAGTAACTTCTTTATCTCTTTTTCAATCACAGGAAATAAGGCTTGATTTATCCTTCTCAATTTCTATCGGAAAGGCTTAACATTAGGCTTCAAGGGAACCTTATGCTGAATGATTTCTGTATCATAGGTTCTTAACTCCTCATAGGACCATGCAAATACATCCACATGTTCTTTCAAAATCTTGATATATCTGCTCCTTTGTTCAGCTGCTAGAGATTTTGAAATTTTTACCATTCTTGGATTTTCTGCAGTACCAATATTGCAATCTACTACATTGTCTTCTGAAGATTGAACCACTGGCTTTGAAGGAGTGTCATCTTTGGTAAATATTCTTTCTAAAGGTACTAGACCTTTTGGAATAAAATTACTCTTCAATTCAATGATCTTGTGACCTGCTATCTCTTGTGCAGCAAACTCATTTTCAGCAGACTCACTTTCAACAGACTCATCATCCTATTCTTCTCCTTCATCCTGATCAATTTGAGCATTTGAAAACTCATCTGTTAGCTCAAGAAGTTTTTTGATTTCAATGTCATCTTCGAAGACCCTCCAGTGCTTTACATTGTCGGGTACACATGGTCTGTACCTTACTTCTATAGGATACCTTAGCTGAGTAGTTTTAGGAATTCTGAAATATGAGGCTGCTAGAGCCAATGAATCTGCAGTTTCATTATGATTCCTTGGAATATGAGTAATATTAAATGCTATGAAGTAATTATCCAGCATATCCCATACCTCATTTCTATAGATCTTCAGCAAACCCTGCTTTACTTGATAATTGTTCTTCACCTGTTGAACAACCAATTCGGAGTCGCCATATGCAGCAATTTGTTGAATGCCTAAGTCTTTAGCAGCTTTCAGTCCCAGCAGCAGAGCTTCATACTCAGCAGTGTTGTTAGTGGTAACAAATTCCACTTTATACATGAGTTTCACTGTCTCACCTCCAAGAGAAATGAGCAAAACTCCAGCTCCAGCACCCTCTTTGCAAGAGGATCCTTCAGTACAAATTGATTCAAATCATAGAAAACAACACTTAGATTAATCTGAAGTGTCCAGTCTTTTCAAAGTAATTGAAGACTGTCAGTGAATGTGGCTGTTCTATTTTCCAGTATTGTACTCTTATCTCTATGTATCAACCAGCCTCGATCTTCAAACCCCAAAATTCTCACAGCTTCAGATTTTGCAAGAGTAATATTAACCATAGACTTCTTAGACTGACTGGAGATTTCCTGTATGAGAAGAGAGAAAAACACCACTGTCTGCAATATATTCACATTATCCCAAAAAACTCTCATCGAATCTTGTGTATAAATGTCAGCATTATTCTTCAAACCAATTAACTTTGCAAATATGACAACTTATCACCAGCTTCTCAAGCAAACTGAAAACTTCCTGTGTGAAGGATGAGCATAATAAAACAGTCTACAATTCACTCCAATGCTGCTTCTTGTAGACTATGATTCAATCTGACATTAGGTCTGACAGAAATCTTATCAGTCAGCTTATTACAACCATAATGCATCCATATCAGATCTTTTTGAATGTATTGGCGAGCCAAAGCATAAACAACCTTCCCTCAAACTGTCTCGAATTTGCAAAAACTGAATGCTTTAAACTTAGGGTTATTTTGATGCTCTGTTCAGTAAAATTCATCAGCACAGCTCCAGGCAGTTATTTCTGGGGTAAATACTTCATTTTGAAACCTATTACAACCTCTGCAGCAACCAATTTTTCCAGAATAACCTCCAACGAGAAAAACCCATTTTTTTTCAATTATAGGGGTTTATATTGAAATACCTGTCAATTTTTCAAACGCAACGGCTTAAACCTTCGTCTTGGGCTGTCAATTGCCTCTCCTTGAGGGTACAGATGTCTTCACATGATTTCTTTGACTGCAAGTAAGTGGATTTAAAAGCCCTAAATTTCGCTGGCCTTTATAACACTGTCTCTTCTCCACAGCAACACAATCCACCTTCTTAGCGGTTTGATTTACTTCTCGAGCACTCCTTTCCTTTGATAATGCGTGTAAAAAGAAAATTATGCCAGCTTAGACTGAGATTTACTGCTAACTGTCCAACTGATTCCGCATTATAAGCAATGATGGGCCTGATTTGTTTCGAGACTGAAAACCACCTGAAATCATGCTGAAACTACAGCTTACACGTGCTAAACAACTCACCCAATGCGATTAGTCACTCCCAGATCAAAATCATGATGAAAGCTTGTTTGAAAATCGGAAAAACAAAGGGCCACGATATTCTTGTAGCCCGCCCTTTGTAAATTTTTTGTCCAGCGCTACAAGAATATATCCAAAGGTAAATTTTCGCTAATTTTCAACTTTTTGCTAATTTGTAGGAGATTTAAAAAATTGCTAGGTTGAACATCAAGTCTAGGTGCTCTCCAAATAAACATTAATGAATAAAAAATTTGATATAATGACTTTTCTTTAACCCCTTTGAAATGCAAAGAACCAAAAAAAAATCAAATAAACCTATACAAAGTAAGCTCAAAAACTATCTAATCATCCAAAGAGTTCTTAAAAGAGGCTAAAAATGAGACTTAAAACAAAATCTTAATTGAAATAAAATGAAAAACAACCAAAAATGGAGAAGTCAAACCAAAATTGAAGAAAAAATTTACTGACTTAACAGTACCTATAGGTAAGGGGACATGGTCATAGGACGATGCATGGTGCAAGTGGAAAAGTGATCCTATCCCATATGCTAGTTTGAAATTATACCTTTGATAGGCACAAATGAGTAAAGACCTCAGTGAAAAAGTGCTTGAAACAAGTCCCTGCATCACAAGATTAGGCCAAAACAGTTCAAAAGGGTCAATAAAGGTCCAAAACTATAGGCAAGTGGGTAAAACTTTCAAAATAAATTTTATAAATAGTAAAAAATTCATTTTTCACCATACCATTTGATTGTTTACCAAATATAGTGCATTTGGATAGATTTTGGACTGCGAACTTCAATCGCCAATTTCGAGAGCTAGGAGCAATAGAATCGCAAAACCGTCATGGCCAGGTAAATCCTCATCACATTTTCTATCTTTTCCATGTATTTATTTCATTTTTTCATGGTGTAATTTTCTGTTTGGAGCCCCATAAGGATGGATATACCGGCTTATACGAGTCACAGGCTATCGGGTTGCGTATAGGGCCAAGTATACGCAGGAAAAGCAAATCCTGCCCACATATATACGTGACTGTCAACTAGAAAAGTCATGTATAGGTGCACGCATACCCAAAAAGGGAAAAATCTCATGAGAAATGCATGTTTGTTTTGCAGGGTGATGCTATAATGGAGGGAACGTGAACATGAGGATGTGGATAGGGAAGTGATGTGTGATGCAAATGCCAAACAAGATCTAAGAGGATACAGTCTATATAATTTTTAGCAACTTGGGAGCTTGAGATCTCAGCCAAGGCTTCTACAGATGCTGGTATACTATTAGGGTCCAGATACAGAGGCTTTTCAGCTTGATGAGATGGCTCAGAGACTCGAGGTAGAAGACATATATTTCATTACTGACTATCCTGCCAAGGCAAGGTAGTCAACCTGAGGGATCGTGGAGTAGGAGGTGGTCTCACTATTGAGGAACATATAGTTGTGTATTGTCTTCTCGATACTGAAAAGATCGGAAGCTATGTTCCTGTCAAATCCATCCGGAGCCTTGGTATCAAGGTGATAGTACTAGTGCTAGTCAAGATAGCTGGGTTGGAATCATTGTATCATGCCTCCAGGCGTATTATGTTCTATGAAGTAGAGTGTATGAGACCCACAATATACAACTAGAGCACATAATTGTTGAACAACATAAAGCAACAACTGACTGACTGTAACCTAGGTAGGAGAAGGAACTTTAGGTTCACAAGCATTCTCAGTACATTCTTCTTCGAGCGAGTATCGAGCCTTAGCCCAAGAGTACAAGTTCATCCACATGGGCTATGAGATCCATCCAAAACCCGATGGGCAGAGCTGATGCGGTTGTTAGGGGGAGGTAGGACACCCACTCAATTTCCCCCAAACTTTTACCACTGGTGGCAGCGACAGATCGTGGCTGTGGACAACTATCCCTATGCAGGGATCGACTTCCACGGAGACCCAAACATGCCATTACCACAGGGTGTTTCATATGGCGATCTAGGTAACAATCCCAAATGTGTTTTTTAAGCTATTTGATTTTTTTGACATAATGGAATAAAAAAAACATGTTTTTGGTGGTATCATGTACTAATACTGATCATGCACATGCAAATGTGGGTCCTAGACAATCGGATGGATTCCCCCAACATCGTCGAAGGGGATGAGGTGATGATATTCTAGGTGAAGATGCGAAGCGTACACTCTAGAGGATTCATACCAACTTCGCCCATACGATGCACATGGTGCCTATGGTGCAAGTCGAGGACTTTCTTGAGGAAATGCAGAGACATGTAGTGGGAGTGCCCTGTGCATGGGTTAGAATATTTCAGATGGTTGGAAAATGCCATTATGTGTTTTCATGACCATCACCTTGGTTCACAGGCATAGAGGCCTAGATTTACATTATGTACCAGTTGTATAGTGTTTTTTGGTGGCTTGAAGCCCCAATTTTGTACCATGACATTTTGTACCATGACACCATTTTGGGCTATAATTTTGAAAATGAAAATGATTATAGTGATTTGTTTATTATATTTACATGTGTTATTTGAATGTGAATGGAATGTGTGTGCTTCATTATTGATGTAAAAAATGCCAGTCTAATACATAATTTGCATAAGAATCGACAACATGATTGTAGATCCTAGGAATATGAATGTATGTTATGTGTTCAAATTGTCATTCTAACAACCTTACCCATAAGAATATTCGTAATAAAGTTGGATCTTTGATACAATACACGCCATTTAACTGTGATACAACCAACTGTGATTCAAGAAGTACCTCAAGGGATTGAATACCATGAGAGATGGCATTGCGCAGTAGCTCAATCATGGAACTATATTCAGCAACATTGTTAGATGATGGTCGGATACATACACCCCCTGAAGACATTACATGACCCGTAGACGTACATATGACCCAAGCAGCTGAGGCTAAGTTCTGGGTATGGTGGCTGGCACCATTAGTGTATGCTACATATATCGAAGACTCTGTTGACATCTTCCACAACAAATGGAAGTGTGTCAACAAACTGGATCACTACAAGGGGACCAAAAGTAAAGTATACAACTATACACTAATATACAAAGTATCAGCCTCATCTATTTTTTAAGATAGAGCCCATTTCTAGGCTCTTCCAAGGCTGTCCCTTCATAATATTCCAGTTCGTATGTGCCCTTCTCTAAGAATCGTTTAACCATGTAAGGCCCATGCTAGATGGGGTTGAAGTTACTGGCCCCTAACGGTTCACTAGCTTGGTCATATAAAAGAATCAAGTGACCCTCACTAAATCTCCAGGGATGGACATACTTATCATACTGAACCTTAACACGACGTTTATTCACTTCAAGAGCCATAAGGCATCCCAACGCTGCTCATCAAGGTGTTCTAAGTGGACCAGATGTTCTTCTAAGTCAGAAGTCTTTAGTAAGAGTTCTACGGCTAGTTTCAAACAAGGAATCTCGCATTCAATTCACAATATCTACTTTACCCCATGTACTAACTGATATGGAGAAAAATCGGTGGCAGTCTTAATTGTGTTTCGGTAGGCCCACAAAGCAGGGTAAAGCATAATGTGTCAATTATTCTTGCTTTGTGCAATGGTTCTTTGTAGAATGGACTTAAAGGGATTTGTTTACAGCTTCAACATGTTCATTGGCTTAAGGATAGTAAGAACAGGAATACTCTTACTTATACCAAAATTTGGAAGATAACTCATCCATCATCCTATTTTGAAAGTGCCAGCCATGGTCAGTGACAAGCTCTCTCAGGATACCAAATTGAGTAATAATCTAATTGAACACGAAGTGAGTGCCCATCTCACCGTCGAATTTGATAGTAGGCATAGCCTCTGCCCATTTCATGAAGTAATACACAACCACTATAATGTGATGGTTCCCCCCAGCCGAATCTAGGTTACACTTTATAAAGTCACCCCCCCACTTGGTGAAGGGACCAACAATGATAATAGGGTGCAACGGGGTGAGATCCGAAAGTATGTTTCGTGCAAACACATGGCAAGGGTGGAACCGCTTGATCGCATTAACACAATCCTTAAAGATTGACGACTAGTAATAGCCCACTCTCAAGACTTTTTGGGTTGTATCAAGCCCAAATAAATGACCACCACACGCCCCACCGTGGAAATCATTCAGCATCGTCTCAGCCTCTTCATGAGTTAAACACCGACGCAAAATGGAATCCACCCCACGACGATACAAGGTGTCACCGATAATGAGATAATTTTTAGCAACATGTCGTAAACATCGACGCTCATCTCATGAGAGGTGAGGACAGACCTTCAAAGTCGTAAATATACGATGATGCCACCATGCCAAGGGTCTGCAGTCGAGATGAGCTCATCCAAACTAGGAAAATATGGCATGAGCTCCGCAAAAACCAACAATTGCTTCGACTTTGTCGAAACAAACTCAAGATCGAACTCTTGCAAGATAACAATCCACTTATTATATTTCCCCCCTATCATTCGCTTGGTTAGGAAAAAATCCAATGGATTGATATGAGCCACAACCATACTCTGTCAAAGGAGTATATAATGCCTCAACCGCATGAACGGTTGCTAAATCTAGCTTCTCAACGTGACTGTAATGAAGTTTGACATCAATAAGGTTTTAGCTATGATAGTAGACAACGTGCTCCTTGATCTCATCGTCCTCTTGAACCAAAACCATCCCAATCGTCTCTTGAGACGCAACCACATATAACAAGAAATCATAGTTGTAGTCAAGTGGACTAAGCACCGGGGTCGATGCCAAGCATTTCTTCAATGCATCGAAGGACTCCTGGGCTCACTCATCCAAGATAAAAGGAGTGCCCTTCTTCAAAAGGCGCATGAACCATTGGTCAAATTGGAAAAGTTGACAACAAACCTCCGTAAGAAGCTAGCCATCCCTTGGAGACTCTGAAGGTGTCTAATAGTGTGCGGGGGAGACAACCGAAGTATTACCTCAACCTTAAGAGGATCGACTCTAATTCGCTCCTTAAAAATGATAAATCCCAATAACCGACCTACTTTCATGCAAACAATGCACTTATGAGGATTCAACCGGATTTGATAACGACGACATCTCTCGAAACCCAAGTGCAAATGGTCTGGATGATCTACTCTCAAACGAGAGTGAGCAGCTAAATCGTCCAGATAAACTTCAATAATTTGCTTAAGGTCGTGAAAAGAAAAGCCTTCATTGCCCGCTAAAACATAGCTCTAGCATTTTTAAGAGCAAAGGGCATTTTCCGGTATGCAAAAGTGCCCAAAGACAAATGAAAGTTGTCTTATGTAGGTCCTCAAGTTTGATTTGAATTTGGTTGTATACTGAAAAATCGTCCATCAACGAAAATACCTCACTTCTCGCACACTCATAAAAAATATGGTTTATGAATGGCGTGGGGAACTTATCTTTAGGACATGCCTTATTCAGGTCTTTAATGTCAATGCACACCCAGATGGTTCCCTACTTCTTATCAATCGGAATGGGGTTGGATACCCATTCAGTCAAAGGAACCGGATAGATAAATCCAACCTTGGCAGGCAACTTACGGGGATTCATCACACTCGATTTGTTCAAGCTCCGGGAGGAAGTAAGAGCGATGGTGCAAATCTTCCGAAGGTCATTCCAAACCATCCATGGCTTCAAGAATTGCTTCATCTGAAGAAAAGAAATAATCGAAGTAGTCATGTGAGCATGACGACACAACCACCCAAGCAGGAAGTGCAAAGTTGTCCTCCTCCTCCGTCCACAAAGAGGAAGGACTAGGGTCTACAACAGGATCAAGAGTATCTTGATAAGCAATCTCCATTGCAAACAATGACATCTCTGTCTTAGTAGGTCTAGGATCTTCATTCGAAGTGCTTGGATAAGGGAGAGTCTAAGGGTCCTCCAAATATATAGTGCGAAATGGGACCAAACTTGACGACAACGATTCACTACCAAGAGTGGAATCTATAGTAAGGATTGGTGCAGAAATATTAAAAGATAGCATCAAAGATGGATACATTCCCATGCCAACATTCTTAGTTGTCGGCTGAGAATTATCAATAACTGGGATGGTGGATCTCGACAATGTTGACGTACTGGAGTTATCAAATGACATCTGCTCAATCATGACAATCTGATCTTCGAAAGGGAAGCAAATCACACAGAAGATGGAAGACACAATCACTCTTATATTGTAAATCTAGTTATGACCCAGTAAAAGTTTGTAGTCAAGGGGCGCATCAATCACCTCAACCTCAATGGACACAGTCTTCCGTCCCAAGTGGAATTGAAGAGAAGGAAGAATACCATGTGGCCAAAAAGAACATCCATTAAAGGAAGTTAACATGGTCACATATTTTGACAAAGTGGGTGAGAAAAGAGCTTTCCAACAGGCTAGAGACATCATAGAGGCTGCAACACCCTCATCAACAACCGTGTGTTTGATCATGTTATTCATACACTCCACATGGTAAGGCAAGCGAGGTTGGATTTCATGGGTTTCAAATCTAATCATTGTGGAAGGAGGAGAATCAACCATCACAAGGGCAGTCAATAAATCCTTTCTCTGCAAAGGGAAAGTCTGTAGGACTTCGAGAGATGACATCGCACAAGGATTCTGACCCAAATCCTCAACAATAGAATAGTGTTGGGCGGCTCAAGCATTAGGATTGTGCCCCGAGCACTTTAGGACTCCTTTAGGAATGCGAGGTATAGCTTCAGGCTTGTTAATATGCAAAGGAACCTCGGGAGGTGTAGGATCTTTACCCACATCGGGTTGTGATGAACCATAATATTTAGAACGCATCACAACATTAGCAACCGACATCATGTTGATACAACCATAGCCAACTTCCGTATTCAGTGGGTTTTGATGCCCACTAGAAGTAACACAGCTGGGCTCTATGCATTGAAATTCGAGGCTTCATCGATACGAGGGCATAAGTAAGTAAGATGGTCTCCCCCATAAAGCTTACAAGGGAACTTAACCTTCCTTTTAGACTGCTTGTCCCCCCAATCATCACTACAATTCTTGTCATCGTTAGAGTTCTCCTTCCTATTCCCACCTCTCCTATTATTTCTTCCCTTCTTCTTATTTTCGTCTGGGTTGCTGGTTACCCTTCTGGTTTGACGAGTGCATTGAAAGCACATTCACCATTTGGGTGGGATTGGATGAAGTCGTAGCTTGTCCGATTGAAGGCTCGTTAATAGACAAATTCCTCATTTTATTCGTATCCCGCTCTACGACTTTAGTACTCATTGAACCAATAATTCCATCATCATGTGGTCCAGGTTTAAACTTAGGCTCGAAATTAGATCACGGTGCATTAGGGATAATCTCGTATAAGAGCCCAGATTGAGCATAAATCAAGTCCAACTACTGAGCTCGGAAAATAGCATGTTCCTCATTCATAACTCCGGATGTCAAAACATCCTTCACGGTATAAGGCAATAACGACTTGAGGAACCATTCCAATAGAAAATCGAGTGGAATGTTGGCCTTAATCAACCTCTTCCGTCTACGCCCTTCCTGATTGTGATCGAAAATATGGGTGGCTTTGTCTTGCCGAAATGTTGACAAGAGTTCGGCACCAACATCATAACATACTAGTAGTTGAAAGTGGTTCAAAAAGTTCATGGTTAAATCATCAAACGTCTGATATGTGCCCTCAGGCAACTCTATATACCATTTCACCGTAGGTCCCATGAGGGTGTGTTGAAACATAATCAAGTGAATAGAATCATGATTCCAAGAATTCGAAGAGCACCATACGTGGAAAGTGGTAACATGCTCTCCGGGGTCCTCACCACCCTTACCTTCAAACTTAAGAATGTCAGAAGGAAGCTTAGCAGGAACAACCTGCCACATTGGATCATGAGAAACTAGATTGTTGGTCAATTTCGACAAGTCGGGCAAGTTCAAAGTAGCTAAGAAAGGGAGCCTAGGCTATGCCATGGGATTCCATGCTCCCTGACCAGATTGATTCATATAGGGCTGATCATTATAAAGATCATGGCCTTAACCAGTCAAATAATAACCTCCTCTAGCATGACCCATAAAAGGATACATGGGAATATTATATTTTGGTATACCTTGAGACTGGGGTGCTACATAACCATACTTGTAGGTTTGTTAAAAGGGTTTCCCCCTGGGTATAGAAGGAGGCACATAACCTTCTGACACAAAGGTATCAACAAATGAGGGAACAACATGGTTAGAGGCAACACTTCGTCTCGAAGGATCGTGTGGGTTATGAGGAGGGTGTTCCATGAGAAACACATTTGAAGGAACAGGTCTAGTGGACGAAGGAACATATGATGGAATATAAGATGTACCTCCAACGTTCATGTGTTTAGGGTCACCTTCATGAAAGGGAATCCCAGTGTTATGTCTGGATGAGGGATATGAAAATCCTCCCACAAATGGTGCAGAAGGTGCAATATGACCATCTCCAAACCTATCGGCATGAAAAGGAATGAAAGTGCCCCTGGGAAGAACATTAGGAGCTATAGCAGTATCAACGATAAATGACAGGAAACTATCAGTCATATATGGTATGCCAAATATATAAGGTCCAGAGCTAGAGGGAACATGGCAAGTCTCATCACTCAACCTTCACAAGGAAGACCTTCCAAAAGTAGCTGCAAAATTTGACAGCTTGGGTTGTGAAGAGTAAGAAGTGCTAGTCCTGTGAGGGTTGGTTTCAACCAGAGTCCTAGGTCTTGTATGGGTCACATTCCCCATCCCGAAGGACGGAGAAGAAGGGATCTTTGCGTGCTCAGATGTAGTACTCATGAGAACGATGTGTAAATAACAATGTGTATAAATATACCTAGAATGTCTAGTCCTCTTTCGAGGACGAGTTGTAGATCCATAAGGAAAGAGCCCTGCTAAACGGCGAGAACGACGGGGTGTCGGAACTTGCTCCACAATGACTCCACAAAAGAAAAAAGACTCAACCGATAACGGACCCTAAAAAAATCTAGCGCATAAAGAGGACACTCCTAAGAAAATCTAAGCCATATGCAAACAAGCCAAGAGGGAGGATAAATGAGCTCCTGAATGCAGCATGTATGTCTCGCTTAGGAGAGGCCTGAGACTCCCATACACTAAAAGTGGAGGTGCATAACCAATTACATTGGCCCTCAGCTTCAACGCATAAAGCAACTATGTTGTCCCACCCATACCTGGCCAGGACACTCATAGAATGACCTCTACAAGTACCCCCTACGATACCTAGGTAAGGAAACTATGGTTACCCCAATATAACTAATGCTCAGGCGGACATTCATTGGCGGGATCTACCGTATGGGCAGGGTAAATAAGCTCGAAGCTTGAAATCACCAAAGGTACCTCAAAATCCCCCAGATACGAATAAGATCCTGGAAGTATATTCGTCATTGCATAGAGAGTGGCAAGGGGCTATCCCCACCACAAACATGTACGTTGCCTCGTGCTTAACTCCTGTGCAAGAGGAGCCTCATGAGAATACTAATTATATCAAGGATTTCTCTTCTCACCTGGACAGACACCTAAATGTTTTGTTTTGTAGTATTGGAAAAATCTAATCACGATGCCCTATCCCAAGACTCTACAACCTAAGCTTGTTGATGCACTGTTGGTCGCATGGGCAGACCTGGGTTTACTATAATCAACCAACAACACCCCTAGCTCACTGGCCCTTTCGGCAATAGACCGCAAAGCGGCCTGAAGTCTCACCCGAAGTGATTCTAATGGGTTGGCCAAGGACTCAAGTGTCTTGGACCAGGTTCCGTGGCATTCCTACTTGCTATTCGTGACCCTGCTAGCCGCAAGGGTTCTTTTATGCGCGTCGCACGATTCTCTTCTACTCGGGGCTCGCCTAGCCGCGAGCTCTCTACCTCTATGCGCGTTGCATGATGCCTTTCCTTTCCGCGCAACTTCCTCTCACCCACAATATCTCCAACCTTACCGCATCGCCGCGCACCGTACAACACGCAGCTCCTGCTCAACGCTAAGTCCCCAACCTACGGTATTGCGCACCGCAGCTCCTCTGCCGGTGCGGTATTGCCTTCTTGCGATATCCTCCTCCTGCGGCTCAGCGCACTTAGCGTTACTCGTGTCGATGTGCAAGACTCAATGACCAAGACTGTTTACTGTGATCAACTGACTATCTGAGGCAAGCATAACTAAGTCCGCATACGACGTGCCAAGGATTTCAACTTATGTTTATCTTCCTATAGTGCTGTAACTGAATAACTCATTCATACATTAACTGTAAACAAAATGCATAACATAACCAATAGATATAGCAAATAAGTACAATACGCAAATTAATCACAGAACACAGGGTTTTAACGTGGTTCACCCCCAGGATGGGAGTTACGTCCACAGAACTGTGCTTCTCTATTATAGCTTAAGGGAAGGCAAACACAGTTCTGCTGCACCTCATATGTAGCTCAAGATCTTCTCTCTTAGATCTTTCTTCTCTACCTCTATATTGTCGTTCTTACAATATACTCTTCCCTCTCTGTCAATCCCTGTGGATTGTTACAACATAAGCTCACTGAGCCGGCTACTGGTTACAGAAAGATACTACCGATAATAACAGAACCAGAGCCTGGTTTTTACAATACAAGATATCTCTATATGCCAAACGGCTAAGCTAAGACTAAGCAAAAGCCAACCGGCTAGAATACAAAATATATCCCTTTATAGGCGGCCCGAAGGTCTCGCCATTACAACATTGTGGGCCTGTCCCAACAGTAATCCCCAACCCTAATAAGTGACAGTCGGCATATCTATACTTGAGGTAGCCGCTTTCCGTCACACCACAACTCTCTGCGGTCTTCCATGCTTCCCGGCACTGATCATGGGTACTGTGCACCGCTTCACTTTTCTGTCCTTCGTCTTCAATGCTTGAGCCTCGTTGCTCCTTCTCCTTTATGAGGGTCGTTGAGCCCTCCTGTCTTCCGCCGCTGTGTTCAATGCAGTGGGTGAGCTTTCTCCTCTCGGTCGCTCAGGTACCGTTGCCTTTCTTGACTTCTCTATCTCAAAAGTCATGGTTTCTGGCTCTGCTCTGCAGCTGGAAACGTGCTACGGCGTCGTAGCTCTGTCTTATCTTCTTTCTGCCAAAACTCATCTCTCCGCTAAACTAGCAGCTTCTTCTGTAGCTACGGGACCCTACTCCAACAGTCCCCAAACACTTACTTGTGACTTGTCCCCGAGTCACTACCAGCGGGCTTCTCCTGCTGTAGCTTTGCTTTGGCTTCCTGTGAAGTCCTCTGCAACTTGTCCCGAAGTCCTTCGACTTTGTTCTTCATCACCTCGACACGCTCTCGTGCCGAATCAAGCGAAACTTGATCAACCTTGGAGTCCTCTGTTTCATCAACTTTCTCTCTTAAGGCAGTGAACTCCTTCACCTTCTACTCAGCTGCATCAACTAATTCGATGATTTTCTCCTGGTAAGGTTGAAGCAGGTTATTGATGTGTATCTCCTGTGTTCTTAGCCGCTGCACTTCCTGCTGCAATCGGTTCATCTCTTTTGTCTTCCTCATCTTCTGAAGAGCTGCTAAGCTCTTTATTTCTTCTTTCATTGCCGCTACAGTATTTTCTACCTGCTAAATACTTTGCTGAACTGCTACTTTTTCCGGCGGCTCATCTAACTCGGCCCATGTGCTTGTTGCCTCCGCGAGTACCAACATTGCTTCATCGATGCTAGATTTTATCTGCGCAGAAGTGAGTCGAAAGGCTTCTACTCGCGCTTTCTGGTCTGCTTGGGAGGTGTCTCTGGCGCGAGCCTCAAGCTTGGCGATCTGCACGTCGTGGTCTGCCTTCATCCTGGCCACTTCTTCGTCCATCTTAGCCACGGTCTCTTCCAGAGCCTTTGCTCTGTCTGCAATTCTTTTTAGCTTTTGCGGGGTAGGCAACGCGAACTCGATGTTACATTTAGGTAGCTCTAGTGCGATGCTCTGCAGTACTTGAGATAGTTCTTGATCCCTATCTTGACATGTTTTTAACTCGTCTACCTTTTTTTGATAGCTGGTAGCGAGTGTTGCATTCTATTGCTTCAGTTGTGCATTCTGCTTGTAAGTCATGAGCTCTTTGCTTCTGAGCTCTGCGTTTATCTGTTGCTGGATCATCTGCAATTGCTCAATATGAAACTCTGCCAGGTTAACCTCAATGGGTTGCCTAAACTGAGCTGGCAGGTCCTTCATTGTCGCAAGGAATCGGATACTCCCTGGTGGAATCAACACAGTATTGAGGCGATCTTTTGCTAGGATTTCCTCGCGGGATACCGACGGTGTCGAAGTTTCTCCGGCGGTTGCCTTTACTGATGGAATGTGCATCATAGCAGTCTTCTCAGTGATTGTTTTTAGGTCTAGAAGCTGCTTTTCTACCGCGCTCTGTATCTTTTCTTGCGACGACTTCACTGCGTCAAATGAGTCCCTCAATGTGTCGCACGTCCTTGTTGCAATGAGTTCATAGTCTTCGTCTGTTAATGTGGCCTTCGAAACTGGCTTTGAAGCTTTCTGCTTTTTCTTCTTCTGTATTTCTGGGGTCTCTTGTTCTCCATCCTTGGCCGTGTGTGCTTCTGTTGGCCCTTCTGGATCTTTTCTCTTTTCGCCCTATGGTGGCACTTCTGTTGTGCCTGGTGTTTGGGTCTCCATTTTGTCTTTGCCCTTTTCTGATGGGTCTGTCTGCATGGTATCTGATGGCAGTGGCGTGGTATCTTCATATTCTTGCTGCCATTGGTCATCAAAGCCTTTGATGACACTTTCAATATCCCGTGCTGTCATCCTGTACCAGCCAGGAGCCCAATCATCCCTTTTTGTTCTTTTTGGCCTGAGAAGATTGTATGGCTATCTGCCATAAAGTTAAGCCGATTATCATATGCGTCCATGGTCTGTTTACTGATCCATGGTGATTCTTGGATAATTGCCTTCAACATCCTATAGTAGTCATAGAAAACTAGCGTATTAACCTGTTTCCTTGCTTGGCTATTGCTGTCCCATAAACTGGCATAGTGCACACCTCGGGGCGCTCCTCCTACGAGCTGCGGAAACTGGGTATTGGGAGGCTCCTTCCAGCTGACGAAGGCACATAGTATAAGCAGCCACGAGAAATGGAAAGGGTGGTTTGCTTGATCTTGGGCTGCCAAACAATCTTCCTGAAGCATATTTAATAAAAACAAGGACCAATTGAACTGCTCTCCCTCTGTAACTTGTATGGCCAGGTTGACCACAGATCCTGTGACTTCCTTTGGTTAGCAATCTTCTTGCAAGAAGACTGGCTGTAAATCTGAGCATCTCATTTTGTAAACTTGTGATGTCATAACCTTTTCCTCCTCTCTGTAGCTGATACTTTTTGACTAAGGCTGCTGGAAGCTTGGAATCCTTGGTTTTTCCTGATGTCTGTATGTCGAGGGCTTTACCAGTCTTAGATAATCCAGTAATGCTGTGTATCAAGTCGACTTTTAGGTCGACCCTGTGGCCTAGCCAGAGATAACCTCCGTGTACACACGAAAGTAGGACACGCACCACGGCATTGACCTCTGCACTACGTCCAAAATGGGCTAGTCTCAACAAATTGAGCAGGCCTAAAGGCTCAAGAATTTGGACATGTGGCATGGGAACAAATTCCTCTCTGGCTGTCCTCGGGTTCTTCTGTAGTACAAGATACTGATCTGGCTTGAAGTGAGGGTACGTCTTACCATCGCCTAGGTTGTAATCTATAAATTTAACAACAGCAGCATATCCTACGAGATCGCCATTTTCTTTTACTCGAGGATCTATTGGTGGAATGGGAACAATAAGCTTACTACTCTTAGGGAGTTTGACCTATGGAGTGCCTCCGACTCGTGGTATGAGGTAGTCTGCTGCACTCAGGATTTCCTCATCCCGCTCCGAACTGGATTCCTCTGGAAGCTGAGACTGGCTCCTCGTCTATGGCGGTAGTCTGGTCTGTGAAGAACCTGGCTGGACATTCCTAAGTGGTGTCGTCATGGGAGCTGCAAGGCCAGTACGCTTGAATCTTTTCAGTAGGGCTTCTAGTGGTTCGTCCTCAAACAGGACCCAGTCTGTGCAAAACGGTGGATGTGCAATGGTTGCAAAGTCTGAAAAGCTCGGCACTCTGTAATGGAATGAACGCTGCACAGGGAGGACTTAAGAATGTACTCTACAGTTCTCGGCTCTTTGGAAATGTAGCCCTCCCAAATGAATAATCTTTGCTTTTATGTCATAGACGGTAATCCCGGTCACAACGGTCATCTAGACTGAACACGTTGGTCGTATTAATTGCATGGAGAAGACCACACCGGTTACCCGATCCTCAATAAATGCCAAAATCTGATCACGCGTCCCTCTATGCGTGTGTACAGGCACCGGTCTCATCGAAGATTTGCCAAATCTGGAAACTTTAATTACACTGCTGCCCAATCTACGGTAAGGGATACCGGTCATTTCCTCATTAACTGCCCGTCAGATAGTGACTTGACTGGCCCTCTGTCGGTTGCAAAACTGAGTACGTGGCACGGAGAAACATCGCATTGCTGCGATGCAACTCCGCATCACCTGCGCAAACAAACAAGCGTTAAAAATTAATTTGTTTTATTTTTATTTTCAAAAATGAACCGTCCTGGTGCGATTCCTCATAGCTAGACTATCTGCCGGTGTAGACTGATTCCCGGTGCGATGCCTGATGCATCCACATGTACATGAAATGGTTTAGTCCAGTCTGGAAATACTAGGATGGGTGCTGTAACCATCTTCTCTTTGAGTGTGTCTAGACTCTGCTGACATTCCTCATTCCATAGGAATTTTATATCTTTCTTTAGCAATTTCTCCATTGGTGCTGTAATCTTTGCGTAGCCCTTGATGAACTTCCTGTAGTACCCGGTATGACCAAGTACTGTTCTCAGTTGTTTTACAGAGTTGGGTACTGGAAGATTTACAATGACGACGATCTTCGCGGGATCTACCATCAAGCCTTGTCTGCACACAATATGACCCAACAAAATACCGAATGGTGCACAAAATATACATTTTTTCAAGTTTAGAGAAATCTGGTACTGCCTACATTTCTCTAACATCAGTCTTAGATCTCCTATGTGCTTGTCGATTAGTCCAAATACAGTCCAATCATCAAAATATACTTCTAGGAATTTATGGATGTATTCTTTAAATACATCAACTACTACTCTAGAAAATATAGCTGGTGCATTCTTAAGGCCAAAGGGCATTACCGTATACTGGAATGAGCCCCATTCTGTTGCGAAGGTGGTTTTGGATCGATCTTCTGGATGGATTCTAATATGATGATAGCCTGAAAAGCTATCAGTGAAGCAGTAGACCTCTTGTCCTCCCACGTTGTCTAATACCTCATCAGTGAACGGTGTCGGAAATGGATCATGAAGCGATGCATCGTTGAGCTTGCGCAGATCGACAGAAATTCTGATGTCCCCTTTTGTTTTCTTCTCTTGCACGACCATGGGGCTAACCCATTTGCTTTCTTCTACCGGCTCAATGATGCCTGCTGCTAGCATCTTATCGATCTCGTCCTTTACTTTTTCTTTATAGCGCGGATTCAATCTGTATGGGCGCTGCTTGATTGGTCTGGCATTCTCCTTCAATGGTATCCTCATCACTCCCAAGTCTCCGACGATTCCTTTCATTTCTGTGAACTTGGTGGGAAATAGGTCCTGATAGTTATGTAGCAAATCGACGATCTGTCCTACTATCTTGTCATCCCAGTAATCTCCAATAGAGGCAAACTTAGGTTCTGCATCCGTGCCAATATTGACCTTTTTAATCTTGATGGGCTCAGTGATTGCTGGAATCTCTAACTGTGGTCCCCCAACATCGTGAGTCCCTTCTGACTCCAGAATGTTAGTGTTGCGAGGATCCTCATCCTCATCCTTATCTTCATTGTCTGACTTTGCTGCAAAATTATAGCATTCAAGTGCAGCTTGCAACTGGACGACCCACTCAGGTTGAGCCTGTACTGAGATGGTGCAGTCCTCAAATATCTTGGTCTTGATTATGTCTAGGGCCTGATGAATACTTGGATGTTCTGATTCAAACGCGAAGGTGAGTAGGAAACTGTCTGTCATGAGTGGCCATGTGGTCATCCCCTTACGCAATTCGGTCTCCGTGTACCAGTTCCTTGGAACTGTGTCCAATGTGTGAATGAATCGGTGAACCCATTCATCCTCGGGAACGTCCAACCAGCTCTGTTCACATGCCTGAATGTGTGTCCTGGGATCAGTTTCTCCGGTGTATTTCTGCTGGACATACTCTCTGTCGACAGAAAATCTAATTGCCATCAGTCTTTTAATATCCTCCCATGATACGATATTCTCTTTATGCGCATACCACCATCTTGCAGGTGTGGCTCGTACTGCAAGGTCCATAGCTGGAATCCTCTGCTCGTAAGGGATCTGTTGTTCAAACTGCTCAAGGAAGTCCTGGATATCTGTTAGTCCATGATATGATGGAAGGTCGGTGATCTCTGTGCCAATCCATCGCAGTGACTTACTCATAAACGCACATCTGCACGCTGAGACTTCGTAAAGTCTGTTCTGCCAGTTCTCTAGACCAACATCGGAATCCGATGCGCATGAGCTGTCGCATCGCCAACTAATGTTCCCTTCTGCGGTTGGATTGATATAGTCGTTCTGGTTTGCAGTCATCTGGTAGAGACTATCCATGTTATGTGCCTCCTCCTCTGCTCGGATAGGTTCAATATATCTAGGACCCTGGAAAGGATCCAATGGCGCAATGACCCGGATTTGTGCATACTCAAAGGTCATTTGTCTTCTCTTTAGGTCGATGACAACCTTGCTACCAATTGCCCAATCAATACTCAATAATGCTGGATACGGTCGACTGTCACCAATGATTTCTATAACCTCGAAGTCCGCGAAACTGCGAACTCCATCAATGTCAACTGGCACCTGCGGCAATCGACCCAATGGTGATACTCGCTGCTGGTTAGCTAATCTCAGGTGGATAGGCGATCTGGATAACTGAGGGCTACCCATCTATTGCCATGTCTGCTTAGTCAGAACATTCACCTCTGATCCTAGATCTAAGACGACTTCGTCCATTTCAAATTCTCCAATCTGTGTTGTGAGCTTCATCTCTCTTCCGGTCCTTGGATGTCCTGTAATATTATGAACAATGCGGTGTGCACTGTCCGAGAGAGAAGGTTGCTGACACTGATCTATGATGCGCTGAAGTTCCCCAATAGCTTTTTCATTTCTGAGAAGTTTCAAGCAACTACGCAGGAAGGATTGTACGCTTCCTGTCGATTCATCCTCCTCACATCTTCCCGATGTGGTAGCCTGTGGTATCTGTTCAAAGCTATCGCCACAAAGTGCTTGCTGTGGTACGCCCCTAGACGGTGGTACCTGTGATCCTGATTGCATGGGTTCATCAAAGGAAGCCTTGGCTTCATGAAATGTCTCTTTATTCTTCTGCAAGTCGAACGATGTTGCTTTACTAGGAGCTCTGCGCACCCACGCCTGACCTGTTTTCTTTTTCGTGTCCTGCGATGTCCCACTGGTGGAAGCATCGCTACGAGTCACAATGTTGACTCTTGGTTCTGGTTCTTTCTGCTCAGCGGTAATAAGCTGGATGTTCTTGTGTACTGCTGGCTTAGGGTCTTTGATCTTAGCTATCAGGGTAGGACACTCCTCTAAGGTATGATCATAATATTTGCAGTAGTTACAAGTGGTGGTGGGGCTCTGACAGTCCCTAGCATAGTGTCCTACAACTCTGCAGTTATAAAAAGTGATTGGTCCGCGACCTTGGCCAAAACCCCCTCCTCGTCCAAAGCCTTCTCCTTGTGCAAAGCCTCCTCCACGGCCTCGTCCTTTGAATCCTCCTCCACGGCCTCCATAAGCCTGATCCGGCTATGGTCCTGTTGTTGGACCCTGTGTTTCTGACTGGACTCTGTACATGTCATGTTTTCTATCTAACATGAGATCATAGGCTCGACAATCCTGTTCATCATGTCCGACGGACTTGCAGAAGACACAGTATAGGTTCTTAGGTGTCTGTACATACTTCTGAAGCAAAGGGCATTGCTGAGGTGGATGTCCTTGTGTTTTGCATATTTCACACCATGGCCCTTGCGTTCGTGGTAAGGGGTTAGGAGCCCCTGACGCTAAATATTCTGCAAAGACTGGACAGTTGTCTTTACTATGGCCCTGTGCCTTACATCGTAAGCACCATATGTCTTGCATAACCTCTTTCCCTTTCTTAAGTTCATGTATCTGTAACGTGAGGTTGGCCAATTGGTTCTGTAGAGTTGTCATGCCTGCACTGGTTTCAGCTAAAGGTGAAGCTTCTAGCTTCATCACCATCTCCAACGCGTCATCCTGTGTCTGGAGTTTCTGCTGCATTAGCGGTAGTCTGATGTGAGGGAGCAGCGCTGCAATAAACCATTCCTTATGCTGTTCCGACGCAAACTCAAAGCTTACTTGGTCTACCAGGGCTTTGAATTTCTGGTCAAAGTCCCATACTGATTCCGATGGTAGCTGCTTAATATTCTTGAGCTCTGTTATACATTGAGATTCAGACTTAGGTTTCTTGAACTCTTTAATCATGGCGTTCTTGACCTGGGCAAGTGTCTTGGGTAGTGTGGTATACTTTATGTACCATGTTAAAGATCGATCTCTGAGTGTGGTGACCAACTGTACAAGTTTAAGGTTATCATCGTTGATTGTTTTAATGGTCCACATGGCTTCACATAGGAACCAATGCTGTTCCGGGTCTTCTGTTCCTGTACCCTTAAAGGTAGGTAGCTTCATGTCATCTCCCATTCTATTTCTCTGGGGTGCGTTCTGATTGACTGGATTACTACCACTCAGCGGTGTAGGTGGGGTTGATGTAGCGGTAGTAGTTACTGTCTGTGAACTACTAGATGGAGTGCCTACGGGATTATTCTGAGTCCCGATCTGTTTCTGTGGAGTGTAGGGATGGTAAGGGATACCCCCCTCTGGTTCTTCTATGGTACTAGGACTTTGTTGTCTAATATTGTCTGAACTGTCTTCAAATACAAGAGATCTAAAATCTACTTTATACTTCTTTCCACTACGTGTTCGTCCAATGTCATCAAGATCACTTTCACTTATTCATTTGAAACTAGATCCATTACTCCTTTTTCATATAGCAGCATCTTAAGGGACAAGTTTAGAGATCTTAGGTACTTACCACGATATCCCTTGAAGAAGTACCGCTCAGCCTCGCTGAAGCTCTTTCTCTGGTCAACTGCAAATTCTGTAACAAAGCCTTCTAGCACACTTGTAAGCCAGAAGTCCACTGCTCTCGTAATGATTTTGTCAAGGTTCTGCACGATCTGAATCAGCTCCGGTGTCCAGACAATGTCTCTTTTCTTCTTGAATATGTTCCTGTCTGTCAACTTTGATAACCAGTCGTAAAGCTCATCTCCATAGGTTGCAAAGAATATCGCATGTATATCTGAAGAAATATGTTTTTGCAACCAGTTCTCTGTGCTCAGTCTAGGACTCCGATTTTCTTTCTTAGCAAACTCCCTTAAGTTTGAATCCAGCCACTGGTGAAACTCTTCTCTAGTAGGATGCCAACAGAACATTAACGCCCAGTTGTTCAAACCGGCAACGGAACCATTTGTTGGTCGCATGGGCAGACCCGGGTTTACTATAATCAACCAACAACACCCCTAGCTCACTGGCCCTTTTGGCAACAGACCGCAAAGCGGCCTGAAGTCTCACCCGAAGTGATTCTAATGGGTTGGCCAAGGACTCAACTGTCTTGGACCAGGTTCCGTGGCATTCCTACTTGCTATTCGTGACCCTGCTAGCCGCAAGGGTTCTTTTCTGCGCGTCGCACGATTCTCTTCTACTCAGGGCTCGCCTAGCCGCGAGCTCTCTACCTCTATGCACGTTGCGTGATGCCTTTCCTTACCGCGCAACTTCCTCTCACCCACAATATCTCCAAACTTACCGCATCGCTTTGCACCGTACAACACGCAGCTCCTGCTCAACGCTAAGTCCCCAACCTACGGTATCGTGCACCGCAGCTCCTTTGCCGGTGCGGTATCGCCTTCTTGCGATATCCTCCTCCCGCGGCTCAGCGCACTTAGCGTTGCTCGTGTCGACGTGCAAGACTCAACGACCAAGACTGTTTACTGTGATCAACTGACTATCTGAGGCAAGCATAACTAAGTCCGCATACGACGTGCCAAGGATTTCAACTTATGTTTATCTTCCTATAGTGCTGTAACTGAATAGCTCATTCATACATTAACTGTAAACAAAATGCATAACATAACCAATAGATATAGCAAATAAGCACAATACACAAATCAATCACAGAACACAGGGTTTTAACGTGGTTCACCCCCAGGATGGGAGTTACGTCCACAGAACTGTGCTTCTCTATTATAGCTTAAGGGAAGGCAAACATAGTTCTGCTGCACCTCATATGCAACTCAAGATCTTCTCTCTTAGATCTTTCTTCTCTACCTCTATATTGTCGTTCTTACAATATACTCTTCCCTCTCTATCAATCCCTGTGGATTGTTACAACATAAGCTCATTGATCCGGCTAATGGTTACAGAAAGATACTACCGATAATAACAGAACCAGAGCCTGGTTTTTACAATACAAGATATCTCTATATGCCAAATGGCTAAGCTATGACTAAGCAAAAGCCAACCGGCTAGAATACAAAATATATCCCTTTATAGGCGGCCTGAAGGTCTCGCCATTACAACACTGTGGGCCTATCCCAACAGTAATCCCCAACCCTCATAAGTGATAGTCGACATATCTGTACTTGAGGTAGCCGCTTTCCGTCACACCACAGCTCTCTGCGGTCTTCCATGCTTCCTGGCACTAATCATGGGTACTGTGCACCGCTTCACTTTTCTGTCCTTTGTCTTCAATGCTTTAGCCTCGTTGCTCCTTCTCCTTTATGAGGGTCGCTGAGCCCTCCTGTCTTCCGCCGCTGCCTTCAATGCAGTGGGTGAGCTTTCTCCTCTCGGCCGCTTAGGTACCGTTGCCTTTCTTGACTTCTCTATGTCAAAAGTCATGGTTTCCGGCTCTGCTCTGCAGCTGGAAATGTGCTACGGCGTCGTAGCTCTGTCTTATCTTCTTTCCGCCAAAACTCATCTCTCCGTTAAACTAGCAGCTTCTTCTGTAGCTGCGGGACCCTACTCCAACATGCACCACTATCAAATAAAAAGTGTAATTCATTTTAAATTAAGCGTTCATTTTAAGGCTGTGATTACTCAAAGGAAATGATCGTGCAACTAGTGATGTTATGACTCAACAGTGAAGTAAATATGCACACCTAACAAACAATGCAAAGTGCAATTTGTCTTTAATTATGAAAATAGGGTATGCCACTACATGAGATGAATAAAATTTTCCTTCAAATGTCAATGCAACTTTTCCTATATGAAATCCTGGTCACTATTCAACTAAGCAAACCTAATGCAAGTACTACTTCATGCAATTGCATCATGCATAAACATGCCAAAAATAAAATATTTTTGTATTTTTGTAGTAAATGATATGTAAATGCAATAAAAAGGCTCTAAAACTCCTAGAACCTGCAGGAAGTATCAGACACAAGCCAAGCAATACACTGAGATAAAAATTTCTAATGCACTAATACCAAAACAAAAAAGGAGAAGAGTGACAAGAATAAATTTTAACTAAAAAGTAAAAGAAAAAAGGTCTTTAGTCAAGATAGAAGCAACAAACATACACCACATGCATCCAAGAAGACTTAGCAACACTCAGAACCCACCCAACATCTCTCAAACATTAAGCACTCACTCAAGAATAGGGCCATACATAACTGTTCACAGAAAACCCGTGTGTATATGTGACTGTTAGTACAACAACTTGCGTGTATACACGACTGATACCTCTATGACCCATGTATAACAAGAGGAAGGTGGTAAAAGGTAGGCTAAGATCCAAATTACTTCAAAAGGACACTCACGGGCTAACACACTTCTAAACCTGACACAAACACAGAGAAACATAGAACAAATCAAGCACATCGTGGACCCAAACCCCAAAGAAAAAACAAGGAACTTCCCTAGTGGAGTTGCCAATTCTGTTATGGAGAATATTTCCTATGGCTTGGGGTGGACCACAACAGACTGAATGACACAAAAAAAAACCCATTTCCATATGCAATAGAGATAAAAAGAATTAACACTGAGGAATGGAAGTCGTACCTTATTCTAGAAGGTTGTAGTCGATCCTCGTTGAGATTTTCAACCACGCTTGTACCTACAATTCATCCTCAACAACAATGAACACGGAAAGCATGATATATGTTAAAGTGTTAGGCCTACTCTAGAATATATAAAACCAATATGTATAAATCAAAGTAGCTACATCATCCATGGATAAGGATCATACATAGTTACACATATACAATGGATGATAAATTGGTATTTCTATTGATTATAAATAGAGATACAAGTGACAACCTCTGTCGGCACCTCATCGAAATGGAGAAACTGAGTCCTCCACCTGGGCCTCCACCACTCCAATCATCCATCTCAATTGCAAGCTAACTATGCAAATTCAAGCTTGGGAATAGCATCAATGCGTGCTCACAAGGACAAAGGGATGCAGACTCAAGCATATATGAATGAGGCACAAATGAACTATAGTTTCCTTGCTCTCTTCAATTGTCCTCCTCCAATGTATCCAAGGGGCCCAATATATAGCCCTTCAATAGGAAGTGAAGGGTCGATTCGGAGCATTTCCAGGAATATGGAAGGCCAAAGGTCAAGTTATCTATGACTCAATCAAGAAAACTACAAAATATTTTATTTTTGGGCACATTTCCTTATGTACGCGGGTCATAGTGGTCCAAGCTATATGTACATGCGAGATGTAAGCTTGTGGCCTGCGTATACAAATAAATAGGGATTTTTCAGGTGTTTATTGGAACATCAAAGTTTGTTTTGAGAAAATGGGGTCGAAAGAGTCTACATAGGGATAGGGAAGGCCATAAAAGCATGATCTACCAAGTGTGGTAAAATCATCTATAACACCCTTATCTAGTATATCTAGAATGAATGCTTCAAGCACTCTGAGGCACGACAGTTGGCTCCAACTGTGGGACATGTGCTCTTCTTGGGTGTATGAGAACCCCCTAGACTCTATTGGGTTCATGTATACCTACACACACATCTAACAAAAAAGACATTAAAAGCATCAGAGGTAAGCACTTCCGTCATGCCTTGTTCAAAATGAAATGCAATATAAATCAAAATGAAATAATGAAAAGTGCAATGCATAAGTAACAATAAATGTTGAAATCAAATGAAATTATACCTAACTACCCTAATTAGGATTACAGAGAAAGGTCAAGTGAAATCATACCACCAATGCAACCACCTAAGCATATTATTCATACTAAGGTTTCTTCCTTTGTCTTTGGAAACAAAAACGATGACTAAAATTTCTTGTGAAGACCTATGTAAAGACCAACAATTCCCAACACTAGAAATGAATATGTGAATGGTTGTAAACAAGTGAATATGTTGGGTATAAAATCCAATTCCATGTAGCCTTGAGTTTGTTATAGAGGAAACTAGCTAAAGATAAGTATATTTCTCGAGGGAATCTAAAGAAACCAATATGATATATTTACATATGTGCACTAGAGCATTGAAGGGAAATGGAATTCCGTTTGGGACTACATTGTAGAGAAGGGAATCTCTTTTCCATTGTTATGAGGAGAGTGTGGTTGGTTAATGGTGGATGATTGTGTTTGTTATATAGGAAACTAGCTAAAGATAATTCTATCTCTGTCACGTCCCCTCTTGCCTTAGAGGGGAATGCGACCACTAATCCCGCTCTGATACCACAATGTAGTGTACCTGCTACTCTACTATTGCTCTAAAATACTATGATGTACATGAACTCGGTGCCCATACACCTGACTGATATGCAAAATAATTTAAAATTTCTCTTTACTATCTCTTTAACACAGTCATCGGTCATGTAACATCCTCTAACATTCATTCTTAGGCTTAAGAACTGATCTAATAGTCGTTTCGCCATCAACAGACCCAATCTGTAACCGAAAAGGTCATTTCTGCACTGAACTTGTCCTTTCCTCATTCCACCTTCCGCATTCCCCCTTTCGCCTTCCGTTGCGAAATCCGGGAACCAGAAACATAATATGCGATAGAGTCATTCAACCACTTTCCACTGCAGAACTCGAGAATCAGAAACTCAACATTTGACGGAATCATTCAGCACATTCTTACTTCCGCATTCCACCTTCCACTATGGACTGCGGGAATTAGAAACTCAACAATTACACCTTCATTTGTTCACCTTGCGCTTTCTGCCTTCCATTGCAGACCTCGGAAGTTGGAAACCCATGAAACGATCACTTTATCTTTCAAATTTTCTGCCTTCCGTTGCAGATCTAAAAAATTGGAAAAACGAATTTTCACTTTAACCTTTTTCCCCTTTTCTGCCACCCGCCTTCCGCCTTCTGCAGGCGGATTCCGGGGTGTGGAGAATACACTTTTACCTTAGAATTTTTGGCTCTTTTCCGCTACCGCATTCTACCTTCCGCAGGTGGATCCCTGGGTGTGGAAAACCAACCTTCTGCCTTGTCTTTTTCCTATTTTCCACCTTCCGCGGGCAGATTCTGGGGTGCGGAAAACCAACATTTCTTACCTTAGGATAGCTGCATTTTTTACCTTGTAACCCAACTTCTAACCTCCATGATCATAAGCAAAATGCAGTGGAAATACATGGCATAAACATATGCAAAATCAATGACATTTAATCAACAATAAACTCTACGTAATTCATTCATAAGCATTCAACATAATCAACACATTCATAAGCAAATTCAATGCATAAATAACACAACAGAGAATACTTATCTTGGAGATGAAGTTGTCCTGCAACTAGCTATGTCACTGCAATGTTCCACCCAAACATATGCCAGTTGTGTTCATTAATCTCTCAACACAACTACCACCCCCAAGCTGGGCATGAATTCCACAAGAAAATAGGGAACGTAGGCTTGCACATAGCTAGAACACATCAAATACAGTCAAGCCAACCTATAGTTGGGTTTCACAGACTGTCCAGCCAAGCCAATACACAATTGGGTATAACATGATGCAAGAAAATAAGCCAATATACTGATGGGTTTAACAGGCTACTCATCCAAGCCATCAATAGTTGGGTTTAACAGACTGGACATAGTTAAGCCAACATTCACATTAAGGACCATCCAAGCCAACTTACATTTGGGTTTAACATACTACTGATCTAACCCATCTCATCGCTGGGTTTAATAGGCTATTCAGCCAAGCCAGCTAACAGTTGGGTTTAATAGGCTATCAACCAAGGGTCACACATGGCCAAATGCATAACAAGAAATGGCCAAGCCAATATCTGATTGGGTTTAACAAGATTCCCAACCAAGCCAATATACAATTGGGTTTCACAAGCTTTCATCCAAGCCAATCTATGTTTGGGTTTCACAGGCTACTAAGGTAGTGGAGAGGAAGAATATCTAAGCTAGTGGCTCATTCAAGAGCTAGGGACACCTCCATAAGATCTATCTGGCCTGGCATCCACATTACCTGCAACCCAACACAAGGAAGTATCCCCTTCTCTGCTACACAGTCCCTTGGGCTATACCTTCCCTTCAGTGCTCTTCAGGGCATGCATAGAAGATTCACCAGCCACTCTTATCTTTCCGTTAGGTTCCTCTCTGCACTAGGTTTATCAAGCCCATTTGGTGCCTCTTCCACTCCTAAGTCTTGCATATAGTTCAGACCCAAACCAGGGCACACATAACAACAACCACAAGGTAACTCAGCAACACAGGGCTCCACACTGTAACACAGATAACCAGGTTTGCATACCACTCTGTAACATAGAGAAACACTACATAACGTGTAGCAATATGCTAATATCTCACACTGCATCTGTGGGATGATGAACCACACTGAACAACCACTTCCCTGAATCTAGAGAGTGAACAATGCATAATGGATCAGAAGAATAATACCCTTAGGAAATTGGGAATGACCAAGACATACTGGACAATTGAGGGATAAGGGTATGGGCATGCATTCACGTGCTTAATTGTGTCAAAAGCAAGAATGCGGCTTCCCCAGACTGCATGCTTGCTCAAACACAAAATCGACTGCCATGCCTTGCTCTACCCAAGATATTAATTGCCTCAACCGCTCTTCTGGAAGAATTAAATGATTGAGTGCAGAGAGGACAAAAAGGTGGTTGAGGGTTTATGGGATTCCCCATTAACATTTGGTCTCACCTTATTGGCTCAGGAGTTTGACTAACTCCCCTCCCTATTCTTTATGAAATCATACCCCCATATCTTACATTGTAGTGCATAGCTAGCTGTGGTATTTTATTAAATTGTGTATTTACATGGTGTCCCAAAATGTAATGTGGCTGACTTAGCACTATACCCATCGACATCAACCTTGATCACCAATACACAAAACACCAAATAAATGGCAAGACCTTGGCCCTGAGCTCCTCACCATGATTTAAATACAATATATACATCATGTACAATTTTAATACCATGGGGTCAAAACCGGGGTGTTACATTCCCCTCCCCCTTCATTAGCACTGTCCTTGGTGCTTTTTACAATATTGAACAAAAATGGATGCGCCAATCGCATGGCATCCTCCAGCTCCCACATAGCCTCATCAGGACCCTAGTGCTTCCACTGCACCTTTACTTGCCCAATGACTTGATTCCAGAGCATTTTGACCTTCCTGCCGAGGATGTGTAATGCCTTGATTTGGAATTCTCCCTCATGTTCCACCTGAATCACATCCCAATTTATCACATGGTTAAGATCATGTACATATTTCTTAAGCAAATAAACATGAAAAACATTATGAGCTCTAGTGCTAGTAGGCAATGCAACTCTATATGCAACTGGCCCTATTCTTTCAAGCACTTGAAAAAGCCCACAAAATCTAGGTGATAGATTGGCACAACTTCCAAGCTTCAAGGAACTCTTCCTTGGCCTTACTCTAAGGTAAACATGATCCCCAACGTCGAACTCTCTATTCACTCTATGCTTATATGCATAACTCTTCTATCTATCTTGGGTTGCTTTCAGGCTCTGCCTGATCTTTGCAACCTCTTGCTCCATTTTTGTCACATGCCCCAAATTGCAGAAACATTTTATGTTTTAAGAAACATTATGTTATATCTTTATTATAAAGTTTGTAATTAATGACCTAGTGGGGTCAAGGATAATTGCATGTAATTGCTGAATATTTTATTAATTAATAAATTAAAGATGAGACAACAACTTAAGGAGGCTGTTAAATGAGTGTTTTACTTATCACTTGGTGGAATAGGCTGGGTTGAGAGTAGATTGTCACTTGGCAGCATCCTCAAACTACTTCTAGCTGTTGCAGGAGGCAACTTCCCTATTTTTCTGGTCATGTTCCCCAAGAAAGTGGAACAAGAGCAGGTGGCTCATTAAGTGAAAACTGACCCAAAATACCTAGGCATGCTAATAAAACTTCCCATTGAATTCAGTTGAAGTTGCTCATTATTCACTTGTGAAAATTCTGAGTGAATTTAGTGCACAAGAAAATTCGATGGAGGGGACTAGCAGAAGTTTGTTTTGAGTGCAAAGTGCTGAAGTTCTGAACTTGTGCATCTATTTTAAGTTGAGTTCATACTATTGCAAGCAGAACAGATTTACCGCTGAATACTCAGTAGAGTTGCAGAGGATTACTAAACTAGATCTCTCACCCAGTACTTCTACCAGGTGGACCAGAAGACAAGCTCGGGGGTCCTGAGATTTGCAGTTCAGCTATCTCTAGTAGTTGGTTGGGAGGAACAGGTTCTTTAAGCTGTTGTCACCTCTTCTACATTTCCAGGTTCTACATGTTCTTTCTAATTTCTAATTGCATATTTAGGATCAAGAAGGATTGAACTTAAGGAATAATGTGTTATGCTTATGTTCTTATGTTCTTATAATTATTGAATGAAATCTTTTACTGTGAAAAGATAGTCAAATTATGGATTGGATATAGATTAGGATAAATGATTATAAGAATTTCCAATTTTACTGATAGATAAAAAATACCTAAGTGTATTTTTCCACACCTTCTTAAAGGTAGTACTCTAGTACAGTAGGTTAGATTAAATTGTGATAGATAATCAAATGAAGTGTGCTTGAATGTGTTTATTTACCTTCTACATATTTCATAGGGTTAATCAAAAGTAAGTTTTCCTTTCTATTTCAGAAATTTTCCTTAGACAGAGTACATTATCATAAAAATAAACAAAACTACCTCCAAGAAAGATTTAAAATATATATACCAGTCTATGCTCTTATTTACACAGTAAATAAATTATTTACTATAAGCCTATTATTATAAATATACATAGTAACTAAAAGACATTATAATAACAGAAAATAAATAGCAGGAATAACTTCAGGGAACAGTGAAATGAGGCTAGTAATTACTTAGATAATTTCATTACTAATCTAAGTAAGAATTAAACTTTAAACACATTAGAATTAAATATTAAACTCTGTAAGGATTTAAAAAGTAATTAAGATTTTATAAAAACCCTAATTTGGAGAAATTGTCAATTATTCCCTTCATTTCTTTCTCCTTTTCCAGAGAAGGGATTATAAAGTTTTACCCATAAATACTTAAAGTATAAAGTCTTCATTTATACAAATACAATTATCAATTTATAATACACATATTTAAATAAGCTCTTTACATGAATAGTATTAAAACTGTTTGATAAATATAAACTAAGAGAATTTAAGTAAAGACCTTTTAAAACATTCCAACCCAAGAAAACACTAAAGTCTCAGGTTGTATTATTCAACCTTTCCTTTATTTATTTATTGAAATAATTGTTTACTGACAGTGTTTTAAAAACCAACTGTCTGAACATTTTGTTTCTCTTTAAAACAAAATAAAAAAAATTACCAACTGAAACCATAATAAAACTTCTTTTAAATTCTTTAACTATTTATACATTAATACAAGATTCATAGCAGTGAAAATATCCCTATTAAGTTAATTCAAAAATTAAATTTCTTAAACATTCCAAGAAACCCCACAGTCTGCCATCGACCTCGTAGAAACCTTAGTTCATGGAGGAATAAAAAATAGCTTATGCAGTAAGCCTGTAAGCCTAAGCATGGTATAAATATCTTTAACAACCCTAACTAAAACATATTTGCAAAATTCCACAGAGGTCACAGCTTAAACAGCCTGTACAAAAAAAATATACTCTGTAAATCAAGCTACGGCTGAGAAGGCCTCATAAAAATTTCATCAAGTCATGGCCTTATGGCCTTTCCAAATAAAACAGTCTACATCATAGCCATGACCGAGTAGAAACCAAACCAATCGAACAGTATCAACCTTAAACCCCATACAATCATTGCAGGAGAAACCTTAGGCAAGATCGAGGCTTACCAGGATGGACACGAAGCGTGGAATCCTTGCGTGGATTTTTTATGACGTTTTTCAGTACACAACATCCAATTCAAGAACCTGCACAAGTGAAACCACTGAATGTTAAAACTTATACAAGTAACCAAGGTAATAAATCTGTTAATAGTGCAGAAGAGTTATAATAATGTTTAAAACCAATTTTCTTACCTAAAGAGTTGATTATCGGCACCGTAATGGTGACATGAACAGACCCTAGCCACAAAAAAGGGTACACCGAGCTACAAGGAGAGCTATGGTCAAGAAAACCCCAACGATAAATGTGTAAGCCCAAAGCCAAAACCACGGTGAACACAAAAAAAACTGAAGGCACACTATTTAACTCATACAGAGTCCACCATTACACAAGTGCCGAAGGAAAGCCCACGCAAAGGCCAAGTAATGGCTACAAGGACCATACACACAGAGATAAGGAATGGCAACAAGGCCTTGCTTACAGGGTGAAATCTTTGGTAGCAACGACCTCGCACATAGAGTTAGAGCAATGGCGAAACGACCTCACACACAAAGTAAAGCAGTGGCCACATAAACCTTACACACATCAGAAAACGAAATGGAAAAGGAGGTCTATACATAGTTAAAGGAGTGACGTTAAGGCCATGCGGCCATGAGCCTGCGGCTCTCCCACTCCACAACAATGATAAAAGATAGGTAAATGTGAAAATTTAGGGTTTAGGGAGATTTTATAATGAAACTCCAAAAGTCAAAACCCTAACCAGTAATCACCTACCACGTGGTGTTAGATATATTTGCGAGTTGTGGGTTTTGCATTATAGTTCAATACCCAAAGGAGCAGCCTACACACAAAATTGTTTTATATAAAAACTTGGTTATAACGCTTTTCAACGATAATATAATATCACTATAATATAAGATGCAAGTTACAATCTTAAGGAAAATGATAATGGGGGTAGTTTTTGTATAAACTAGGGTTTACAAACTATGTTTTATGCATCATATAAATGGGTAATAGCTTATGTAAGGAAATTCTTTAACCTTGTTAATATCATAATTAACACCTTATGATAAACTATAGGACTCGTAAAAGACCCTATAGAAAACCTATGATAATATATTGGTGGAATAAAAAACACTTATGTGTATAAGCTCACATGTATAGAAAGATTCTCAGCTTGATCCCTAGTATAAGTGTTAATACTTAGTTTGGCTATAGGGTGATAATGATTTTCATATCTCCTTGTGGGATAAAGATTATGCGAAGGCTAGGTTGAATAGATTTTATAGGAAATGATCTTTCATTCCTTACACAAAATAGTAACACTATTGATTATTGATATAATGTTCATAATATTATAATTCTACCTGGTAAATACTTAAGCATTTAGTAGTCTGTTTCTGCATGAAATCATTAGTTCTATGTATGAATGTCAAACATTATATCTTATGACTATACCTAGAACTAGTTCTTCCTAGTTTACATAACATTTGATTATTATTGAGCCAATCACTTATGAACGACCTTGGTATCAAGTAATAAGGTATTAAAGCACCTACTATACAAAATACCTTTCACTAGAATTACATACAGGACCTAAACTGAAAATAGATAGCTAAAAGTTAGATGAACAAGTTATAGTTGAAGCGAAGTAGAAGAACAACTGGATTATGTTCAATTTTCCAAACACTTACATTTACCAGAAAAATTAATTCAAACGTAAATATACAGATCAACGATACCTCATTTATTTTGATCAAAGCTGTAAAATAAACAAATTTACTAGCATTATATTTTATGCTAGTTGAGATAATAATCTCAATCCGAAAACTGGTTACAAAACATCTTACCTGTAAAAGACCTGTAAAAGAAGCATCACTTCACTGCATTAGCTAAAAACATAAGTAAGCCTCAAACTCAATTTCACAAATAGTAAAACAAACTTTAGCACTTAATATTTAAACAAATGTTTCAATTCATGTTGTTCCAAATCATAACCTACTAAATCAAATCTTTAATAATGATTTATGGAAGCAAATATTTAAGTGTGCAGATCTAGAATTTAAAAAAGGAATCAGTTCTAGTTTAAGCCTAATTATGTTAACTGTTAACAGTTAAATGTCCCTTAGTGGTGACGAATGCAAACATTTAATGTCATAGGAAAAAATTTAAATTTTTACGAATTTTTGGAGTATTACAATTTCCTTGAGTGATTCTGGACCAAGCACAATCCTATTCACTGGATTATCTCAAGTCATTGGTGTCCTACACCTTCTTCCATATAGAGCTTTGTATGGACTCATTCCCAATGAGGCTTGCTATCCATTATTATATGCAAATTCTACCAAGTGTAAATAATCCTCCCACTTGGATGTTTTGTCCATCACATACACGGGAAGCATGTCTTCAAGCACCTGATTTACTCTCTCTGTCTATCCATCAGTTTGAGGATCATAGGAAGTGCCAAAGTTCAAATTCGTATCCAAATCTACAAATAGACCCTTCCAAAAATTGGAAGTGAACTTGGTATCCCTATCATAAATTATTGCCTTAGGAAATCCATGCAATCTGAAAATCTCCTTCATGAAGGTTTTTGCAATGGAATCGGCCTTATACGTGGACTTGACCGGTATAATATGTGATTCCTTTGTCAACTTGTCCACCACAACCATGATAGAATCATGTTGTCTCATAGTCATTGGCAATCCTGTAATAAAATCCATGGAAATAAGTTCCCATTTCCATTCCGGGATTGGAAAAGGTTGCAATAAACCTGTCGAGTGTTGATTCTCAACCTTCACCTGCTGACATTTCATGCACTTAGAAATACACTCAGCAAGGTACCTTTTCATTCCTAGCCAAAAATACTGCTTTCTGGCTGTAACAATTGTTTTTTGATATCCTGGGTGACCAGAATATGGAGCTTGATGGATCTCATCCATAACAATTCTCCTCAAGTATGCTACATATGGAATATAAATTATGTTCTTATAGGTAAAAAGTTCATCTTCTTTCAATTTATATCCCTCATACTTCCTTTCAAGGCTTTGCTGCTGGAACATGTCCCTTATCTACACATACATTTCATGCTTAGCAGTATGATTAACAAACTGTTGTCTCAAATTTGGTTGGAAAATACTAAGAGATGTCACATGCATTTCATGCACCGTCCTACTGAGTGCATCAACCACTTTATTTTCTTTTCATTTTATGTGCTTGATTTCAAAGTCAAACTCACACAAAAACTCCAGCCATCTAGCTTTCCTAGCATTTAAAGTTGGCTGATCAAACAAGTACTTCAGAACACAATGGTCTATCCTTAACTCAAATTTCCTTCCCATTAAGTAAATCCTCCACATCTTGAGAGCATGTACTACGACTGCAAGTTCTAAATCACGAGTATCATAGTTCTTCTCATGTTCCTTCAACTTTGTTGACTCATAGCATACCATGTGGTTGCCTTGCATAAGAACTCCTCCAAGTCCTTGATTACATGCATCAATACACACTGCAAAGTCTTTTTCTGGGTCTGCAATTTTCAGAATTGGTGCACTTGTAAGAAGATTCTTCAACTGCTGGAAGCTCTCCTCACATCTTGGTGTCCATTCAAATTTTATCCCCTTCATTTGCAAAGAAGTGATTGAGTGTGCGACCTTGGAGAATTCTTCAATGAACCTCCTGTAGTACCCTGGAAGTCCCATAAAATACCTCACATTTGTCACATTTCTTGGGGTTGGCCAATTCATGATGGCCTCAATCTTCTCAGGGTCCATAGATATTCCTTCCTCTAAGATAAGATGACCCAAATAATGAATTCCATCTTAATAAAAATCACATTTGCTCAACTTAGCATACAACTTATGCTCCCTTAGCAATTTCAATGTTGTTCTTAGATGTTCTTCATGCTCTTGTTCATTCTTAGAATAAATAAGAATGTCATCAAGGAATACAAGAACAAACTTGTTTGGATACTTGTTGAAAACACTATTCATGAGACACGTGAATGTAGCTGGTGCATTTGTGATACCAAATGGTACCACTACAAACTCATAGTGTTCATAACTTGTTCTAAAGGTTTCCTTATGAGTATCTTCATCCTTGATTCTTACCTGATGGTAACACCACCTCAATTCAATCTTTCAAAATACCTTTGCTCCTCTCATTTGATAAAAAAGGTCATCAATTCGACGTAAAGGGTATTTATTCTTCACAGTAACCTTATTCAACTGTGTGTAGTCAATACATAACCCGAGTGTCCCAATTTCAGCTCATGGAAATCCTTAATTTTGTCATCATAGTACCTATCAGAGAGGTACTTCTGCTTGAAATACTTCTTGAACTGCTTCCACACAATATTTCTATCATTAATCTTCTTCACTTTCCTGAGATGCTCCCACCATATAGATGCTCTTCCATTCAGATTGAAGGTGGCTACACTTGCCTTCATATTTCAAGAGTAGTCTTGGAATTGGAAATACTTTCTCATCCCAAGAAGCCAAGCTTTAGTTTCCTGACCGGTCTTTACCTCACCATTGAAGGTAGGAGGCCTTGCCTTCTTAAATTCATCATGTGAAATGTTCCGGTAACGCCTCTTCCTTTTATTCCCATGAGATGAAGATCTTGAACCCCCACTGGATCCTTCAGAGTCATATGATCCACTAGAAGACCTCTTTCTTCTTCTAGCACCGCTCCTACTTCCTTCCTTATTTACTACCCAATGCGCAAAGTTCCTCTGCCTTTGGATTTTTGTCAAACTCTACAGCATGGCTGTGTTTAGCTGATTCTGCTCTTCCTGAGCTTTAATCATTATTTCATTATCTTCTCTGTAACTTTGCATCTCCACCCTTAGGATTCTCATGGTGGTTTCAATATATGGGGGAGTCTCTTGATATCTTCTTCCATTGGACTCTGCTTCAACATTCCCAACTCGAATGTTTTCCCCCATAGCATCTACCTTGTACTCATAAGGATCTTGTGCATCATTTATGCTGTAGTTTCTCATGGCCAAGCCACAACCAACTTTTCTGAACTACACTATGACTTTGCAAAATGTGTTAATAAACACACTGTTAGACAATCTCAGAAAAAACCACTTACAATCGAACCAATAGCTCTAAAAACTATTCACTTGGCCCATCTAGGCCCAATGCTATAACCAATAGCTGTGATACCACAATGTCACATCCCCTCTTGCCTTAGAGGAGAACATGACCACTAATCCCACTCTGATACCACAATGTAGCATACTCGCTACTCTACTACTGCTATGAAATACGACGATGTACATGAACCCGGTGCCCATACACCTGATTGATATGCAGAATAATTTAAAATTTCTCTTTACGATCTCTTTAACACAATCATGGGTGATGTAACATCCTCTAACATTCATTCTTAGGCTTAGGAATCGATCTAACAGTCGTTCCACCATCAACAGACCCACTCTGTAACTGGAAAGGTCATTTCCGCAATGAACCTATCCTTTCCACACTTTGCATTCCGTTGCAGAATCCAAGAACCAAAAACATAATATGTGACATAGTCATTCAACCACTTTCCTCCTTCTGCTGTGGAACTCGGGAATCGAAAAATCAACATTTGACGGAATCATTCAGCCACATTCCTCCATCCGTTGTGGACTACGAGAATCAGAAACTCGACAAAGACACCTTCATTTGTTCACCTTCCTCTTTCTGCCTTCCGACTTTCGCCTTTATGCATTCCGTTGTGGACCTCGAAAGTCGGAAACCCGTGAAACGATCCCTTTGTCTTTCAACTTTTCCGCCTTCCACCTTCCACTGCGGACCTCAAAAATCGAAAAAAAAAACAACTTTTCACTATAACCTTTTTCCCGTTTTCTGCCTCCCGCCTTCCACCTTCCACAGGCGGATCTTGGGGTGCAAATTACCAACCTTCTGCCTTGTCTTTTTTCCGATTTCCACCTTCCGCAGGCAGATTCCGGGGTGCGGAAAACCAACATTTCTTGCCTTAGGATAGCTGCATTTTTTACCCTGTAACCCGACTTTTGGACTCCATGATCATAAGCAAAATGTAGTGGAAAATATACAAGGCATAAACATATGCAGAAGCAGGGACATTTAATCAACAGTAAACTCTACTTAATTCATTCATAAGCATTCAACATAATTAACACATTCATAAGAAAATACATTGCAGAAATAACACAACAGAGAATACTTATCTTGAAGATGAAGTTGTCCCACAACTAGCTATGTTGCTGCAATGTTCCACCCAACCATAGGCCAGTTGTGTTCATTAATCTCTCAACACAATTGCCACCTCGAAGCTGGGCATTACTTCCATAAGGAACTAGGGAACTCAGGTTCACACATAGTGAGAACACATCAAACACAGTTAATCCAACCTATAGTTGGTTTTCACAGACTGTTCAACCAAGCCAATACACAGTTGGGTTTAATAGGCTACAAGAAAACAAGTCAATAAACTGCTGGGTTTAACAGGCTACTCATCCAAGCCAATAATAGTTGGGTTTAACAAACTGCACACAGTGAAGCCAACATTCACATTAAGGACCAACAAAACGAACTAATAGATGGGTTTAATAGGCTACTCAACCAAGCCATCTCACTGTTGGGTTTAACAGGCTATTCAGCCAAGCCGACTAATAGTTGGGTTTAATTGGATGTAATCCAAGGGTCACACATGGCCAAATGCACAACAAGACACATCCAAGCTAATATCCGTTTCCTAGCCAAGCCAATATACAATTGGGTTTCACATGCTGTTAGCCAAGCCAATCTATGTTTGGGTTTCACAGGATGCTAAGGCAGTGGAAAGGAAGAATGGCTAAAATAGTGGGTCATTCAAGAGCTAGGGACACCTCCACAAGATCTACCTGGCCTGGCATCCACGTTACCTGCACCCCAACACAAGGAAGTATCCCCTTCTTTTCTACATAGTACCTTGGGCTATACCTTCCCTTCAAGTGCTCTTCAGGGCGTGCATAGAAGATTAACCAACCACTCTTATCTTTCTGTGAGGTTCCTCTCTGCACTAGGTTTATCAAGCCCATTCGGTGTCTCTTCCACTCCTAAGTCTTGCATACAGTTCATACCCAAACCAGGGCACACATAACAACAACCACAAGGTAACTCAACAACACAGGGCTTCACACTGTAACACAGATAACCAGGTTTGCATACCACTTTGTAACACAGAGAAACACTGCAGAACGCGTAGCAATACTATGCTAGTTTGCGCTCCGTCTGCGGGATGATGAACCACACTAAAGAACCACTTCCCCGACTCCGAAGAGTGAACAATGCATAATGGATCAAAATAATAATACCCTCGAGAAATCGTGAATGACCAAGACACACTGGATGACTGAGGGGTAATGGGCTAGGCACACATTCACATGCTTACTTACGTCAGAAGCAAGAATGCGGCTTCCCCAGACTGCAGGCTTGCTCAGACACGAAATCGACTGCCATGACTTGCTCTGCCCAAGACATTAACTGCCTCAATCGCTCTTCTAGAAGAATTGAATGATTGAGTGCAGAGGACAAAAAGGTAGCTGAGGGTTTATGGGTTTCCCCATTGACATATGGTCTCACCCTATTGGTTCAGGAGTTTGACTAACTCCCCTCCCTATTTCTTGTGAAATCATGCCCCCATCTCTTACGTTGCAGTGCATAGCTAGATGTGGTATTTTATTAAATTGTGTATTTACATGGTGTCCCAAAATGTAATGTACTTGACTTAGCACTATATCCATCGACATCAACCTTGATCACCGATACACAAAAAACCAAATCAATGGCAAGGCCTTGGACTTGAGATCCTCGCCATGATTTAAATACAATATATACATCATGTACAATTTTAATACCATGGGGTCAAACCGAGGTGTTACAATCTCTCAAAACAATCTAAAAAAACCAATATAATAGATTTCCTTGCCTACATTGGAGCATTGAAGGGAAAGGGAATTGAATTTGGGACTACATTGTAGAGAAGATAATCTATTTCCTTGTGTGGTCGGTTGGTGCCGAACCATTGCACTTAAGGAGTCTATAATGGGAGAAATTGAGATAGATCGTTGAAAATTCTCCATCTAAGCACGATAAGATGCTCAGTTTGTGAGAATTTAGGGCCATGCGGACTCATTTTTTCTGTGATGGACTCATGTCCTTGGCTTGGATGTGCCATTTGCAACGGATTACCTATGACTGGGGAAAATAAATGCTCAATTACAGTTAGTTAATTCATACATTCTAGAAAATAAAAGTGTTTAATCCTGTAGTTTGTTTTTGCACTTTGTTATTAATTTGTTTTATGCATATTAATGTGTGGCAATATGAATCCATTTGAATTTGGAAAGAATGAATTTGGAATTGGGCATACTTCTAGTTTCAGTTCTCATGTATTTCTCTGTTATTTTTTCCCATGAATGAACTAATTAGTTATGTTGTGCATTTCATTACTTATTCATATGAGTGTCATAGGATTAGGGAATGATAAAAGGTTGAATTGGGCATAAACGTTTATCATAGTTAAAGGAAAAAATGGTATAGTTGTAACAACTGCTATTAGTTTTGTTATATGTTTTCCTTCCATTAATATATTAAACTGCAATATTTCCTTCATGGTCATAACCATATTATTTATTGGGATTTGACCAGGTGGAACTTGAGGGAAAGATTAAAACAAAACCAATGTGCATCCTCAATAGGAAGTAACATTTTCCAAAGTCCAACCATAAAATAGGGAAGGTCTATTGGAAATAATACAATGCAAATGAGGCTACTTGGAGTTGGAGGATGCAATGAGGGAAGAATGTCCATCTTCCATAGTTGTAAGACCACACTGAGGCTAGTGGTAACCAAACAAGGATGGGAATGTAATACCTCATTTTTTACCACAAATAAGACAAGATCAGTTGGCATATGCATAATGATAACTTGGAGATATACCTATATAGATGTGGTTTTATTATAAAAGTATTGGCATGAGACACTAACTACTCACCATGTGGTAACCATTCCCATGGTTCAGTTTAGTTTTGTACAAAGAGACATTATTCGTATAATGCTAACAACACTAAAACGCTACAAGATATCATAAAAAGGGCCACTAGTGCATAAGAAAAGGAGCAAGAATAAATACAATATTTTATTACATCCATATCCTAACTAGGTGATCAACCAACCATGGGAAATCGTTATTTAATTGAGGGATATGTGGTTGTGTCATGTGAAGGAACACGGTATATTGTCAAATTGAAGTATATTACTTAACTTTTAGTCATCTAACGACTATCTCTTGTTCATTCTCATGTTGTCCATTCTATTTGAGAGTTGATGCCATCCATGTGTGGAAACCAGGACTAAATTTTCCTGTGAAGACCTATGTAAAGACTAACAATTCTTAACAATAGAAATGTATATGTGAATGGCTCTAAATAAGTGAATAGGTTGAGTAGAAAATCCAATGCCATGTAGCCTTGTGTTTGTTATATAGAAAACTAGCTAAAGATAAGTCTACTTCTCAAGGGAATCTAAAGAAACCGATATAATATATTTCCATGTATGCATTAGAGCATTGAAGGGAAAGGGAATTGCATTTGGGACTACAATGTTGAGAAGGGAATCTCTTTTTTATTGTTACGAGGAGAGTGTGATTGGTTGATGGTGGAAAGTTGTGTTTGTTATAGAGGAAACTAGCTTAATATAAGCCTATCTCTCAAAGGAATATAAAGAAACCAATATAATAGATTTCCTTGTTTGCATTGGAGCATTAAAGGGAAAGGAAATTGCATTTCAGACTATACTACAAAGTAGGGAATCTATATCCTTGTGTTATGTAAGACTTAGAGGGGAGAGTGTGGTTGGGTGATGGTGAACTATTGCACTTGAGGAGTCTATAATGGGAGAAATTGAGATAGATTGATGAAAATTATCCATCTAAGTACTGTAGGATGCTCGGTTTGTGATAATTTAAAGCCATGGAGAATCATTTTTTCCCTTTTAGACTCATGGCCTTGGCTTGGAGGTGGAATTTTCAATTGATTACCTACGATTGGGAAAAAAAAATGCTCATTCACATTTAGTTGATTGAAAAATTCTAGAAAAGAAAAATGTTTAATCTTGTTGTTTGTTATGCATTTTAATGTGTGGCAATATGAATGCATTTGAATTTGGAAAGAATGAATATGGAATTGGAGAGACTTCCATTTTGAGTATTCATACATTTCTATATTATTTATTCCCATCAATGAACTAATTAGTTATGTTGTGCATTTACTTGTTCATATGAGTGTAGTAGGATTTGGGAATGATCAAAGGTTGAATTGGGCATAAAATTTTATCATGCGATTGTTAAATGGGTAAATGGTATAGTTGTAACAACTGATATTAATTTTGTTATATGATTTCCTTACATTAATCTATTAAAGTGAAATATTTCCTTACTCTTTTGTGTGGAATGGGAAAAAGAATGAATTCTACTAATTGATGGAATTCTTAGATTGAACAATCTATAATGTTTCATTAATTCCACATTGGTACACATCAATGGTTGTTAATGATTCCTCTTTGTTCCTAACTCTAAACTAATAGAGTATTTAGGTGGAATTATATGAATAAATTTTAAATTGGAGTTCCTTGACACAATGGGAGGATTTTGGGGATGTGACAGAAGCATATATGAATATTTTAGTTTGGTTGTTGTGAGATAAATTCATCCAAAGCTTATCATTAAGAAATATTTCTACATGTCATTCATTTAAATGTTTTATCTAGTTGAAAATTTCCATATCTCAATGCTACAAAGATATTAATGGGAATTCCTCTGCCTCAAGGGAGGTTTCAACGTAGATAGGATAAGGGAGGTACCACCTTCTCAAGGTACATTAGATCTTGATTCAACAATTCATTGTTGTATCATTTTACACGGTATATATAATGTGATATATTGCATTGCATTGGAGATAAGATCAACTTTGTTTTTCTCATAACTATAACAACTTGTGCAAGTCCATTTGCATGGAGAAAAACTTGCTTAAAGGTTTATCACAACTCTCATCTTCAGCATGGACATCCATAACACCTACAACAATGCTTTTCCAAGTGAGTTCCTTCCTTTTATTGTCTCTTTCATTTTCCACAATTTGGTTAATTAGGTTACTAAAAGAAGTTGTAAAAAAATATATTTAGATTATTTTCCTTTGTACATTAGTTGTTCTATTTATACTACAAAGACCTAATTGAATTACCATAATTGATATACAACCCTAAATTAGTAATCAACTATTAAATCCTTAACTAATACAATGGCCTTCTTTTTAATATCCTTTATTTCTTCTCTTCCCCTGCTAAGGTTTGTCAAATTTTCTCTATCATTGAGTGATGACTAGTTTTTCCCTAAAACCAAGCGACGACTCCACTTCCTCATTCCTCCTTGTAGTAGTGGGTTGCATCACCCTCACAACACACTACACTAGTCACCCACATATTTTAAAAGCATATTTTCTCTATCTATATTTTAATGTTGACCACATATCAACATTCTTTCATTGCTAGTTTAAAGGTATTGATTACATATGTTTGAGTTGAAGCGGTAGGACAACTCTAGAGACACCCCCCTTGGACTAGCATGCACTAGCCCATAAGTGAGAGAGAAACACTTTCTCTAAATGATCATTGAACAAGTCCTTTCAAAGTTAGTGGCAAACTCCAAAAGGGGTGAACATATAGGGTGCTAATAGTTTTTGCATCATTATCAAGGAATGAAGTCTAGTTCCTCGTGATCAATGGATTGTCTACACAAGATTTGTGGTGGGAAACAATTTATTTGGATATTAGAGTTTTCACTTGCCAACTCCATCCAATGGGCTTATTTTATGTGAGTCAGTCGAAAATACCACTAATTATAATTCTACTATGATTTATAAGATGGTTGAGGTATGTTACTAGATGATGGATCATTTTTGGCTTCTCAACTACAAATTTGCATAGATATAACAAAATTAGCATGTATCTCTTCTTCATGATTATAAGGATATTATTGTGAATATGTGTTGATTTTGACTTTTATCTGTAAATAAATAATATGTTTATGAGAAATCTTATGGCCCTCATGATTTTGATGGTATGAATTGTGATGATCCCATCTATGTCACCTAATAAATTGATGGAGAACATACTTTGATGTAATTATTGGATCCAGGCCCACATTGTTTAAAAAATAAAAATAATGTTGGTGTTGAAGAAAGATAACCTACCAATAACACCAATGTGGTCCACACCCTAGAAAACACCATCAAGAAATGACCAAGGAAGTGGGAAATCAGTTACAAGTTCACCAACCACCTTATTCTTTTTATAACTCTTGTGATACTTGCAGTGTTAAGAAACTGAATAGATAGTAGTAGAAACTTGGAAGGTTTTATGGCAACATACTTCAAATAACAAGTGTTGAGAGCCAACCAAAGTCTACATAAAGTGAGATAAGGAAAAACTTGAAAGTCATTTAAATAGCTATGCTCAAACCTCTTCCATAATATCTCCATGTCAAATGTTAGCAATACCCATCCATATTCTCATGTCCTTCCACACTTGAATTGAGAAGGTGCAATGCATAAAGAGATGAGAAACATCTTCTCTTGCATGATGAGAAAGGTAACAAAAGTTGGGACCCACCTTTTGCTTATTTTTCAAATAATCCTAGGTAGGTATTTTATACATCAAGATCAAAAGCCACATAAAGAATTTATTCTTTTTTTTTTAAAATCACACCTTATAGGGAGAATACCACCAATAGCAAACATCCTAATCCTATCGAGCCAACAATACTTTAGAACCAATCTTTGTTGAGTAGGAAGCCCCTACCTTGTGACGTTTCCAAATAAGACTATTGGGTTCTACCATCAATTAAACATGGCTATTTATTAGCTCCAAGGTGAAAATAGTCCAATGTGCAACTAATGCTCCATTTAAACCCAACTAACCAAAAATCAACCACCCTTAATGCTAAATATACATCCCTCCATTCGCAGCTTGGTTTAAAGTAAGAATGACATGCTATTGTTTCAAAGTCACCTCTTCATGAAGAAAAATGTAACGTCCCCGACCCTCCGACTAGCAAGGAGGACGCTACCATACCACTAACCATCCTGGCAATTAGCCCCATGAACATGTACATGCATATAAACTGAAGTAAAATGCCTGGAAATAAAAACATGTAGAGATGCATAATCATTTATCATACAGCGGAAGCAAAACCATACATTCCAGCATTCAACATGTTCATCATAACTCATTAAACATCAAATATAATTGCAGAGATGAAATAGACAAGAATACTTATCTTTGAATGAAGCTCCCTGAAACCAGCTATGTCGCAGCAACGTTCCACCCAACCATAGGCCAATGTGCTCCTTACTCTCTCAACAACAGTGCCACCCCCAAGTTAGGAATGATTCCCCAAGGGATAAGGGACTAAGCAGGCTCACACATAGCCAAAGGTACACAAATCAGCCAAGTCAACACAGTTGGGTTTATCAAGCTATTCGAGAAACTGGGGAAACGTTGAATGCCAAGCTGACGGTCTCATTAAAGAGCTAAGGACACCTTCCCCAGAACTAGCTTGAATTCTAGGACATCCACACACACCCAACACAAAGAATCAGTCCATTCTCTGCTACACAGTCCCTGAGGCCCCAACTTCCCTTCCAGTGCTATTCAGGGGTTGTAGAGAAGAAAGCCAACCCTCTAGCTCTCTCTAGGAGGTTCCCCCAACATACCAGGCTTATCAAGCATACCAAAACTTCACTCCCACTTCAATACAGTCCAAAGACCAACCACTTCATACACACAGCGAGGTCAAGCAATTCACAGCTCTGTGAGAAATAAAAGAAACATGATGGCAACCAAAAATGGTGAACGCAGCTCAGGCCAAGCAAAGCGATTTAGAGTTGTTCTTGGCCCTAACGTGGCCAAAACAACTCAGCAGCAACCCAAAATGTAATTGCACCCACAGCAAACCAATATCATGGATGAACCACAGTAAACCAAAAATGGGGAAGACAAACCACAGCCACGATCACACCACTGAAGCAACGGGAAAAACCACAGACTCACAGCCTGGAGATGGAACGTCTGCACAGACCCACCAATTAAGTGAAATTGCACACACAGCAAAACCAAAATCGTGGATGAAAACCACAGCGATTTCACAGCTGCGTGAGTAAGAGTGCCTCGACTTCTGTGTGAGGATAAGAAGGAAAACGGCTCCCTAGCTCTCTGCGTGAGGGAAAAATTCCACAGCTTGTGCATGAGGAGAGAAAACTGACAGTCCCTGTGTGAGGATGGGAAAGAATGGAAGAATGGGGTTGTCCCCTTCCTTTTCCTGCGTGAGAGTGAAAGAGTCTACTGGTGGAGTGTGCGTGTGGGCAAGGACTGACAATCCTGCCACCCACCACTACCCAACAATAACTGCCCTCAACTAACGTCTGCCCCAAAGGACTGGGTGGCTGAATGAGACAAAAAGGCGGTTGACACATGGCACTTTCCCAATGGCTCCCACGGTTAGACAACCCACCCCCCCTGCCCCGCTAACCTTAGGAAATCATGCCCTTTTCATTATCGTTGCACCGCCATAGCTGGTTGTAGGTTTTTATTATTAATTTTACATATTAACATGTTGCCCAAAACTATAATGTGTCGGATAGCACGATATACCATCGGTAATGATTCCAATCGCTGAAACATAACACAACCAAATCGATGGTGGGGCTTTTGCCTTTATCTCCACACCACGATTAATTACAATATATACATCATGTACATTTTAATGCAAACAGGGTCAAAACCGGGGTATTACAATCCCCTCCCCCTTGGAATAACACCATCCTCGGTGTTCCAATACTTAGGAATACATATACAATTTACACATCCAAAATTTCAAAATTTTGCAGATCTGTCCCACGTTCAATTATTTACTTTGAACTTTTAGGACCAAGCCCCTTGGCTTCCCCGAGCTTCTCCTGCTGGTTCTCAGCTTTCGGCTCATCCCCAAGTCTAGGAACTTTGTGGCTGCTAACCTCTTGAACCACTTATACTATGAAACGAGAACTTGACACAGTTCTCGTTTTTCTCTCTCCTAATTTTAGTAGTTATTTTTATCTCTGTTTCAAAAAGGGTTGATACCAGTATCACACATTTTGATTTTGAGTCTTTTTTTGGGCCTTTGAATCATCTTTATCGTAAAATATTTTTAATTTCTATTTTCAAGTGTGTTTTTTAGAAATTTAAAAAATAACATACATTTAGAAGCAAGTTATAATGAAAAACTTATATATTTTGGAATTTTTTCTTTAAAATAAGACATTTTTATGGACAAAATAAAACATTTTTATTGACAAAATTGTAAAAAAGTTGAGAAAATAAAGATAATTAAAACCATTTTTAATGGATTTTTAGAGATTTTTTGTATAAACATGATACTATTTCATATTATTTTTCAAAATGTGATGATTCACATAAATTCAAGAAAAACTATACCATATATTTGTAAATAACATATTAGAAACAATATATAGAGATATTTTATTTCTAAAATAAAATCTAAAAGTAAAAACATTACTATTATATCTTATCAAAAAGTTATCAAATTTAACATTTTCTTTAAGACATGAAACTAATTAACAAACTCTCCTTTCTTCAAACAAACTTCTTGCAATTCATCTGGAAGAACTTGAATAACATTAATTTACATTAATTCTTTGCTTGATGTAATTGCATTGCAGTGGATCATTACCAATGGATATGCAATTTCTTCCTTTCTGTAAGGAACATGTTATTATTGTACCCAATCACCAAAAATAAAAATAAAATGGTTAAGTCAAATAGCACAAAGAAGCATACTTTAAAAATATTTGAATAAGAAAAAACACGATAAAAGTTGAAATATGCTTTCATATGTAATATCAAATTTTTTTTACCTGAACCCGAGAACAAATCTAGGACCCAATCTCCTTCTCTTGAAAATGTATATATGAGATAATTAATCAATGCTTGTGGATTTTGATAGATGTTTACAGTCACTCCTAACCCCCTAACCTTCTAACCCTAACATTAATATTACATTAAAAAAAAAAAAAAAAATTTAACCCCCCTCCTCGTGCGTCCTTGAGCAACTAAGTAAAGGAACTCCATGACGGAGGGTGAGGGTATGGTAACGGGGGTAGGTAATAGTACTAAAGATGAAATTCAATGATCACCTTGTTTTGTCACCTACTCTCATGCTTTAATTTCACTAATCACTACTCAAGTTTCCTTTGATCTTCAGTGCATTTGATCGTTCTCAAAGACAATGGTATAATGATCTATATTTTTCACTTTTTTTTGTTTCGTTTTAGAGATTAGTGGGCCTTTTGCATCTGACATACATAAATGATCTCAATGAAATGAAAGAAGAAAAAATACTCCACATATCTTCACATTGAAAGTCTTGCACCTTGCAATTCATTAGATGAACTCACCAATTTTGTAAATGTGCTTAGGAAGTGGCATAGTATTAATTGGTCCAACTTATTAGCTAAAATACCATAATAATAACGTGAAATCCCAAACGCTAATGAGAGTCTTACTTGGAGATTCACTACTACACTAATCCAACTTCAATTGCACATGAATAACCACAAATGTGCTAAAAATTCCCATTACATCAAACATTCAAATAAAAATGGAAGTTAAGGTCTTATTAGATGAATAAAAGATTTCTTACTAAAATGGATATTATACTTTGAAATGGTAAAAGATAAATGAATAAAACAATTTTTGTCCACAATGTTATAGTTTGAGATAATGATAAAAGTTCCATTGTATCAAACATTCAAATAAAAATCGAAGTTAAGGTCTTATTAGATGAATAAAATATTTCTTACTAAAATAGAGATTATACTTTGAAATGGTAAAAGATAAATGAATAAAACCATTTTTATTCACAATATTATAGTTTGAAATAGTGAAAAATAAAAGATCATTTAATTATATTATATGAAATGTATTAGAACCAATGGACTAAATTAAAATAATTAAACCTGAATTTTTATGATTATTTAGTAAGCAAAATTTATGACCTACTATGTTAGAGGCCAATTGCATTCATTGAAGAGAGGCTACTCATTCATCTTAAAGTATGAATGTATTCCCATGTTTAATTCATATTAAAGTATGAATGTATTCCCATGTTTATGTCCTTCATTCCATATTTTCATGGATTTTCATGTTACTTATTAATGGTGATGTCTTCCATGTCAATTGAGGTTTAATTCATATTAAAGCATGGAATGTATTAAATGTTTATGACCTTCCTTCCATATTTTTAATGGATTTTCATGTTACTTATTAACGGTGATGTTGTCAATGTCAATCGCTCTCCAATGAGCCATAAAAGTAGTTTGTTTAAAGTATATAGAATATTTCATATTGAAATCTACTTAGAATAAGTTTATCTCAATTTTAATTCAGTGATATTTAGCATTTTTCTAATCGCTTATCTTTTAATTTACACCTCCAGCACAATATGCATGCTCTACCGTCACAATATGAAACAAAGTATTTGATGGAAAATGCAGTTTTTTCAAATGACATAAAGAAAGACCGTCCCAGTCGAGAGAGTCTCCATGAATGTTCAGATCGTCGACCTGTATAGTTAGTGTCCACCATTCATCAACCAACAACCTATTTAATGCCTTCAAAATAGATGTTGAACATCATGGCTCCCACATTGACTCCGGGATATGTGGCCCCCCAGCCTCGTTGGGCATTTGAAATGGGATCTAATGAAGAATCCACTTACGGTCTTTACCTGGTTGGGCATTTGAATTGGGATCTAATGAAGAATCGAACTTGTTTTTCATGGTTTAGTCGTTCATCTTATGCTCCAGATTATCCGTTAGCTTCGAGCTATCGTAACTACCTTTTAAGTATAACTAGGATACCTAACAGCGCTAGGATTCCACACATATTGATTGACTGAAAATGACAAAACCTAAAGTGAATGTAGGAGGAGGGGTGTTAGGATAAGAGTGATTCTTGTCTATTCTCGGGATAGGATGGATTCCAATTCTTGTGATGAACATTTATAGGAAGAAATGCATAATGTGCATGGCGAGAATGGATAATGGTGAAATACTCATCCAATGTGTGAGTGCACATCTATGTATATTGAATTATTGAGGCCGCTTAACACCGCCGGATATGTGGCCCTCCACCTCATCGAAAGAGCCCAGCCTCGTTGGACATTTGAATTGGGATCTAATGAAGAATCCACTTACAGTTTAGTGTGGCATGTAAGAAACAACATTATTGTAATTTAGTAATAGTTAATGGATAATCTAATCTTGGCTAGGTGATTATGATTTATGTATGTAACATTTAGGAATATGGTTTGTAAAATATAAATATCAAGTTTTTTAATATTATTGTATGAAAATAAAGTAGAAATTACATTTATATACAAAATGTATATTAATATTTTTCAAAATAATATTAGTAACTATATAATATTGTAATATATATATATTTAATTAGAATTATTATTACTCCATACATATGTAAATATATTTAATGAGAACTACTATTATTATATATTTAATGAGAACTATTATTATCATATGTATATGTAAGATACCTTAAAATTGTGAAAAATATATTATTTTTCTCATTTTTAATAATAATATCTATTTATATTATTAGAGTATAGTATTTAATATATATTTATTTTAGTGGAACTTATAGAGGGGTACACAAGAGGGGGGTAAAAAAAATACTATTTTTCTCATTTCTAATAATGATATCTATTTATATTATTAGAGTATAGTATTTAATATATATTTATTTTAGTGGAACTTATAGAGGGGTACACTAGTGGGGGGTCAAAGGAAGGGGTGAAGAAGTGTTGAAGAGGAAGGTAAGGGTAACTGGGGGAGTTTGGAGGTGGTAACGAAGAAGAACACGGGAAGAGGAACATATGAAGATGGCGGGTTATAGAAGTCATAGCTAGCGATGCGAGAAAAAGAAAAGAAAAAGTAGGGATGACGATAAGGAAGAGAAGATGGTGGGAAATTGAAGAGTAGAAGAGGCATGGGGTGTAGTGGGGGAGGAAAGGGACATGGAGGAATATGATGTGGAGGAAGGGAAGAAGAAATGAAGAGGAAGGTAAGGGTAACTGGGGGAGTTTGGAAGTTGTAATGAAGGAGAACACAGGAAGAGGAACATATGAATATGGTGGCTTAGAGAAGTCATAGAAGTGATGTGATATTGTTGGGGGGGCAGAATGTTTTTAATTTTTTTTGTTTAATGTAATATTGTTGGGGATTTAGCGGCTTAGGGGGGTGTTTTATTTTTTAATTTTTTTTTTTTTAATTAAATATTGTGGGGGGGTTTAGAGGGTTAGGGACTTCGAGGTTATAGAAATCATGGGTGACAGTCGACCATATCCAGCACTATTGAGTATCGATTGGGCAATTAGCAGCAAAGCTGTCATTAACCTAAAGAAACGACAAATGACCTTTGAGGATGCATAGATCCGGGTCATCGCACCGCTGGACCCTTACCAAGGTCCTAGATATATTGAACCCATCCGAGCAGAGGAAGAGGCACATAACATCGATAGTCTCTACCAGATGACTGCAAACCAGAACGACTATATAAATCCAACCGCAGAGGGGCATATTAGTTGGCGATGCGACAGCTCATGCGCATCGGATTCAGATGTTGGTCTAGAAAACTGGCAGAACAGGCTTTACGAAGTCTCATCGCGCAGATGTGCGTTTATAAGTAAGTCACTGCGATGGATTGGCGCCGAGATTGCTGAGACCCCATCATATCATGGTCTGACGGATATCCAGGATTTTTTTGAACAGTTTGAGCAACAAATTCCTCATGAGCAGAGGATCGCAGCTATGGACCTTGCAGTTCGAGCTACACCTGCAAGATGGTGGTATGCGCATAAAGAGACTATCGCATCATGGGATAATATAAAAAGACTGATGGCAATCAGATTTTCTGACAACAGAGAGTATGTTCAGCAGAAATACACAGGAGAAACTAACCCCAGGATACACATTCAGACATGTGAACAGAACTGGTCGGACATTCCAGAGGATGAATGGGTTCACAGATTCATTCACACATTGGACACAATTCCAAGGAATTGGTATACAGAGACCGAGCTGTGCAAAGGAACAACCACATGGTCACTTATGACAGACAACTTCCTACTCACCTTTGCGTTTGAATCAGAATATCCAAGTGTTGCGCAGGCCCTAGACATGATCAAGACAAATATTTTTAAGGATCGCACCATCTCAGTACCAGTCCAACCTGAGTGGACTACCCAGCTAGAAGAGGCGTTGGAATGCTATAATTTTACATCAGAATCAGAGGAGGCGGATGAGGATCCTCGCAATACCAACATTCCCGAATCAGAAGGCACTCGCGATGTGGAGGGACCACAGTTAGAGATTCCAGTGATCACCGAGCCCATCAAGATTAAAAAGATCAATATCGGCACAGACGCAGAACCTAAGTTTGCCTCTATTGGAGACTACTGGAATGATGAAACAGTCGGCCACATTGCAGATCTGTTACATGACTATCAGGACCTATTTCCCACCAAGTTCACAGAGATGAAGGGAATAGTTGGAGACCTGGGAGTCATGAGGATACCATTAAAGGAGGATGCTAGACCAGTTAAGCAGCGCCCATACAGATTGAATCCGCGCTACAAAGAAAAAATAAAGGACGAAATTGATAAAATGCTAGTAGCAGGCATCATTGAACCGGTAGAGGAAAGCGAATGGGTTAGCCCTATGGTAGTGCAAGAGAAGAAAACAAAAGGGGACATCAGGATCTGTGTTGATCTGCGAAAACTCAACGATGCATCACTTCATGATCCATTTCCAACATCGTTCACTGATGAAATATTAGACAACGTGGGAGGACAAGAGGTCTACTCCTTCATTGATGGGTTTTCAGGCTACCACCAGATCAGAATACACCTAGAAGATCGATCCAAGACCACATTTGCAACAGAATGGGGCTCGTTCCAGTATACAGTAATGCCCTTTGGTCTTAAGAATGCACCAGCTATATTTTCTAGAGTAGTAGTTGCTGTATTTAAAGAATACATTCATAAGTTCTTAGAAGTATATTTCGATGACTGGACTGTATTTGGGTTAATTGATAAGCACGTAGTTGATCTCCGATTGATGTTAGAGAAATGTAGGCAGTACCAGATTTCTCTAAACTTGAAAAAATGTATATTCTGTGCACCATTTGGTATCTTGTTGGGTCACATTATTTGCAGACAAGGCTTGATGGTAGACCCTGCCAAGATCGCTATCATTGTAAACCTTCCAGCACCTAACTCAGTCAAGCAACTGAGGACAGTACTTGGTCATACCGGGTACTACAGAAAGTTCATCAAGGGCTATGCAAAGATTACAGTGCCGATGGAGAAATTGCTCAAGAAGGATGTAAAATTCCTATGGAACAAGGAATGCCAACAGAGTCTAGACATACTTAAGGAGAAAATGGTTACAGCACCCATCCTAGTATTTTCGGATTGGACTAAACCTTTCCATGTACATGTGGATGCATCCGACATCGCATTAGGAGTCGTCTTGACCCAGCCAGGAGAAGGGGATCTTGACCATCCCATCGCATATTCCAGCAGAAAGCTATCAACAACGGAAAAGAACTACACCACAACAGAAAGGGAGGGCTTATCTATGGTATATGCGCTGCAGAAGTTCAGGCACTATCTATTGGGCGCCTCGTTTAAAATGTTTACTGATCATTCCGCATTGAAGTACCTAGTCAATAAACCAGTGTTAGGGGGGAGAATCTGCAGATGGTTACTCCTCTTCCAGGAGTATGATTTTGAAATCATTGTGAAACCAGGGAGACTGAATGCAGGACCAGATCATCTGTCGCGGTTAGACTCAGGAGAGGAGCCCAGTAACCTAGAAGAAAATCTGCCAGATGCACCGTTGTTTTCCATACAGATTGCAGATGAGTACTATGCCGACATTATTCAATTCCTCACCACGGGAGTAGCACCTGATGAGTTTACTAAGCAGCAAAAGAAACAGTTGGTTGTGAAGGCAGCAGACTTCACCCTCATCGCAGGATGCCTATACAAGTTAGTCCCGGATGAAGTTCTACGCAGATGTGTAATGCCGCATGAAAAAGACGTTATTATCAAAGAGGCTCATTCAGGAACCGCAGGAGGTCACTTCGCTGGAAAACCGACTGCGCAGAAAATCTTAGAGGCAGGATTATGGTGGCCTACATTGCATAAAGACACTAAGGACTTTTGTAGATGCTGCCATATTTGCCAAAGGGTAGGAAAACCCTCGCGACGCGATGAAATGCCGCTGCGACCGCAGGTCACGTTGCGCGCATTCGACAAATGGGCTATAGATTTTGTGGGTCCAATCAACCCACCAGGGAAGCGCACTGGTGCGAGATATATTATCACTGGAACGGAGTACCTCACTAGATGGGCGGAGGCCACAGCAGTAAGAAATTGTGATGCTGCTACAGCTGCACAGTTCCTCTTTGAGAACATCATCAACAGATTTGGATGCCCAGTAATTTTGATGAGCGACCAAGGTACACATTTCTTGAACAGTACTATTGAGGCATTAACAGAAGAATTCCAGATCCAGCACCATAAGAGCACTCCCTACCACCCGCAGGCTAATGGTACAGTAGAGGCCTTTAACAAGATTTTAGAAAATGCTCTTACCAAGATCTGTAACAGCCAGAGGAATGATTGGGACCTCAGAGTTAACGCTGTCTTATGGGCATACAGAACCGCATGCAAGAAACTTACGGGACACACACCTTTCAACTTGGTATATGGACAAGAGGCTGTTATGCCTATGGAGTATATTCTTCCCAGCTTAAGAATCGCTCAGATTACCGAGATGACTGATACCGACACAGTCGAAGCAAGGCTAGCACAGTTGCTTGCCCTAGAAGAAGACAGGTTCATTACCGAATTCCATCAGAAAGTGCAGAAGGCCCGAGAAAAAGCTTGGCATGACAGACACATTAAGAATAAGACTTTCCAGACCGGAGACCTGGTGCTCCTATATGACAGCAAATTCATCAAGTTCCCAGGGAAGTTTAAGACGCATTGGCTGGGACCATACCAGATCCAACAAGTCACAAAAGGAGGTGCCGTTCAGCTCAGCCAGCTGAACGGGGAGCTCTTGCCCACATGGATTAATGGCAGTAGGCTTAAGCTTTATAGTGACAGCCTCCCCACCCTTCAGCCCTAGCATGAACAGTTCAGGACGGCGCAGATGTCCAGTGTAGTTGAAAGGAGGCATCGCACCGGGAGCGAGTCTACACCCGAAAAAAAAAAGTTATTTTTGACACTGTTTGTTTGCGCAGGTGATGCGGAGTTGCATCGCAGCAGTAAGATGTTTCCCCTTGCCACGTACCCAGTTGCAACCGACAGTGGGCTAGTCAAGTCACTATCTGACAGGTAGTTAATGAAGAAATGACCGGTATCCCCTACCGTAGATTTGGCAGTAGTGTATTAAATTTTTCTAGATTTGCTAAATCTCTGACGAGACCGGCACTCGTACACACGCTTGGAGGAAAATTTGATCAGATTTTAGCATTTATTGAGGATTGAAGGACGGGTGTGGTCTTATCCATGCAATTAATATGACCGGGGCACCCATTCTAGACGACCGTTATGTCCGGGATTGTCGTATTTGGCACAAAAGCAGAAAGTATTCAATTGGGACAGTTACGCCTGCAGAAAAAACCGAGAGCTGGAGAGTAAGTGTTAAGCATCCCCTGTGTCGAGCTAAGTCGTTACAGAGTGCTGTGGTTCTCAGAAGTTGCAACCATTGCACATCCGCCATTTTATGCTAAGTGGGTCCTATCTGAGGACGAGCCGCTGGAAAACATTTTGAGAAGATTTCAGTGTCACGGCCTTGCAGGAGCTATGGCGTCGCCATCTACAGCTAACCCGCCGAGCTCGTCCCGAACTAGAGAACCACCAAAGACGAGAAGCCATTCCCAGCTCATGGAGGAATCCGGTTCCGAGAGGGAAGATGAAGTCCGTAGTTCAATGGACTACCTCATACCACGAGTTGAAGGCGCTCCAGACATCAAACTTTCCAAGAGTGGTAAGCTTCCTGTGCCCATACCGCCAATAGATTCTCGAGTAAAGGAAAATGGCGATTTAGTAGGATATGCTGCTGTTGTCAAATTTATTGATTACAACCTGGCGGATGGTAAGACATACCCTCACTTCAAGCCAGATTCATATCTTGTGCTAGAGAAGAACCCAAGGACAGGTAGAGAAGAATTCACCCCCCTGCCGCATGTACAGATTCTTGAGCGGTCAGGTCTGCTCAACGTGTTGAGACTACCCCATTTTGGGCGTAGCGCAAAGGTTAATGCTGTGGTGCGTGTCCTCCTCTCGTGTGTACATGGAAGCTATCTCTGGCTAGGTCACAAAATCGACCTCAATGTCGACTTGATACACCGTGTTACTGGCCTGTCTAAAACTGGTAAATACCCCGACATACAGGTATCAGGAAAGACCAAGGATTCCAAGCTGCCAACAACGCTCGTTAAAAAGTATCAGTTACAGTGAGGAGGCAGGGCTTATGATGTCATGAGTTTACAGAATGAGACACTCAGATTTACAGCCAGTCTGCTCACAGGAAGACTGCTTACCAAGGTCCGACCAAAGGAAGTTACAGGATCGGTGATCAATCTGGCCATACAAGTCACCGAAGGAGAGCAGTACAATTGGTCATTATTTTTATTAAACATGTTTCAGGAAGATTGTTTGGCAGCCCAAGATCAATCCAACCACCCTTTCCACTTTTCGTGGCTACTCATACTGTGTGCATTCGTCGCATGGAGGGAACCACCCAACAGCCAGTTTCCGCAGATCCTAGGAGGAACACTCAGGGGTGTACGCTATGCCAGTTTATGGGACACCAGCAGTCCAGCAAGGAAACAGGTTAACGCAATAGTATTTTATGAATATTATTTAATGTTGCAGAACCTTATCCAGCAATCACCAAGGATCAACACAGAGACTGTGGACGCATATGATAACCGGCTTAATTTTATGGCGGACAGCCATCGAATATACCTATGGCCTAAAAGGACTAAAAGGGATGACTGGGCTCTCGACTGGTTCAGAATGACAATGCAAGACGTCGAGAATGTCATCAAAGGTTTTGATGACCAATGGAGAAATGAATACGAAGATACCACGCCACTGCCAATGGAGACCAACCAGACAGGCCCACCAGAAAAAGGCAAAGACCAACCAGACACCGAGGCACACCAAACAACAGAAGTACCGCTACACGGCCAGAAGAAAAGAGATGTACCGGAAGAATCAGCAACAACGCCCTCTACAAAGGATGGAAGCCAGGAAACCACAACGACGCAGGGGAGGAAGAAGCAGAAAACTTCAAAACCGACTCTGAAGACGGCACTAACAGAAGATGATTACGAACTCATCGCAACAAGGACATGTGATACACTCAAGGATTCATTTGATGAGGTGAAGCAATCACAGGAAAAGATTCAGAGTGTGGTAGAAAAGCAGCTCATAGACATACGAACAATTACAGAGAAGGCTGCCACGATACATACTACACCAGTAAAGGTGCCCACTGGAGAAACTTCAGCACCGCCGCTACCCCGCGAGGAAAGCTTAGCAAAAGATCGCCTCAACATTGTGTTGATCCCACCGGGCAGTATCAGACTCTCGGTGACAGCGGAGGACCCACCAGTCCAGTTTAAACAACCCCTTGAGGTTAACCTCACAGAGGTTCACATTGATCAGTTGCACAGAATCCAACAACAGCTAAGCGTAGAGCTCAGGAGTAGAGAGCTTGCGACTTACCAGCACAATGCGCAGCTAAAGCAAAAGAACGCAGCACTCGCCACCAGCTATCAGAAAAGGTAGATGAGTTGAAAACATATCAGACCAAGGATCAGGAACTCTCCCAGGTACTACAGGATATTGCAATAGAACTCCCTAACTACAACATCGAGTTCGCACTGCCTACCCCGGAGAAGCTACAAAGAGTTGCAGCAAGAGCAAAGGTTCTCAAACAAACTGTAGCTAAGATGAATGAGAAAGTAGCCAGGATAAAGGCAGACCACGAGATGCAGATCGCAGAGCTTGAGGAACGTCTGCAAGACACCTCCCTAGCAGACCAAAAAGCGCAAGTGGAAGCCTTTCAACTAATCTCTGCGCAAATACAATCATGCATTGACGAAGCCCGGGTAATGCTAACAAATGCGATGAACACATGGGCCGAGCTAGATGAGCCGCCACAGAAGGTCGAGATCCAGTAGAGTATACAGCAAGTAGAGAACACTGCAGCGGCCATGAAAGAAGAAATCAATATCCTGGCAGCTCTTCAGAAGATGAGGAAAACGAAGGAGATGAACCAATTATAGCAAGAGGTGCAGCAGTTCAGAACAAAGGAGCTACACATCACTGGCCTGCTTCAACCCTTTCAGGAGCAAATCACAGAATTAGTTGACGTGGTTGAGCAGAAGGTGAAGGAATTTACGACCACCAGAGAGAAAATTGAAGGAACAAAGGACTCCAAGATTGATCAAGCATTGCTTGATTCGGCGAAACAAAGTACCGAGGAAATAAAGAATGAAGTCGCAGGACTTCAAGGCAGGTTACAGCGCACTTCGTAGGAGGCGAAGGATAAGTTGCAGCAGGAGAAGTCTGTTCCAGGTGGCTCGAGGACGAGCCACAAGTAAGTGTTAGGGGACTGTTGGAGCAGGGTCCCGCAGCTACAGAGGAAGCTGCTAGTTTTGGCGGAAAGATATAGTTTTGGCGGAAAGAGGACAAGGCAGAGCTACGACGCCGTAGCACGTTTCCAGCTGGAGAGCAGAGCCGGAAACCATGACTTTTGGGATAGAAAATTCAAGAAGGCAATGGTACCTGAGCGGTCGAGAGAAGAAAGCTCAACCACTGCATTGAAGGCAGCGGTGGAAGACGGGAGGGCTCAGCGACCCTCATAAAGAAGAAGGAGCAACGAGGCTCAAGCATTGAAGGCGAAGGACAGAAGCAGAGAAGCGGTGCATAGTACCCATGGTCAGTGCCGGGAAGCATGGAAGACTGCAGAGAGATGTGGTGTGACGGGAAGCGGCTACCTCAAGGACAGAGAGGACCGACTGTCACTAATTAGGGTTTGGGTTTACTGTTGGGACAGGCCCACAGTGTTGTAATGGCGAGACCTTCGGGCCGCCTATAAAAGCTTGCATTTTGTATTGTAAAGGGTTAGCTAATCAGTTAGTTAGCCAGTTGGTTGGCTCGTAGGATGAGTCATTAGTTGATCAATAGAGTATTTTTGAGTAGACTCAGGAGTCAGTCAGACAGACTGTGTTCTAACGATCCAGACACCTAGCTTGTCTGTGAGTCATTTGAGTCTGTATGTAACCATACACAGAGAGGACAGAGAGGGAAGGATCTGTTGAAAGAAAGGCAATATAGAGATAGAAATAGACCAGAGATCTAGAAGAGATCTCGCGCTGCATAGGCAGTGCAACAGACTGTGCTAACTTCCCTCAAGATATATAATAGAAGCACAGTTTGGTGGACGTAACTCCCATCCTGGGGGCGAACCACGTTAAATCTGCGTGTTATGTGTTATATGAATGTGATTGTATTTGCTTATTGTTACTGGTTATTATGCATATAATGTTAGTTGCAGTAAGTGAATGTATGTATTGTTCAGATCACGGTAATGCAAGATGATAGAGATAAGTTGAAGTATTCTAGTAAGTTGTTTAAAGACTCCTTTATGTCTGTTCCTAATGACCATTTAATCACAATATAACTTCTGGGAAGTAGAGTTGCGCACGTTGACATGGTCAACGCTAAGGGTGCAAAGTCGTAGTGGTAGGATATCGCAGAGAGGCGATATCGCACCGGTAGAGGAGCTGCGGTGCGCGAGACTGCGAGCTGAGGGCTTAGCGTTGAGGAGAGGGTGGGTGTCCCACGGTGCGCAGAGATGCGATACGGTTGGATATATTGTGAGTAAGTGGGAGTTGCGCGACGTGGGAAGAAACCGAGCGACTTGTGAGTGGATAAGAATCGCACGGTCAAAAGGGTTGCGAGTAGAAGGGGGTGTGCGGTGCGCAGATATAGCTGACCTTGTGACTCACAGGGGTAAGAGAAGAAAAGTAGGATACCTGGTCCAAGACACTTGAGTCTTGGCCAACCCATTAGATTCACTTCGGGTGAGACTTCAGATCGCTTCGCGGTTTGTCGCCGAAAGGGCCAGTGAGTTAGGGGTGTTGTTGATTGAGTATAGTAAACCCGGGTCTGCCCATGCAATCAACATCCCACTAGCACCTTTTTCATTATCACTCATTCTGAGCTCTTGAGGACAGTCACATGTCCACATGCACCTCTAGGATGCCCTCATAGTCCTTGCTCCCAGCGATACCTATATTCAAACATTGAATAGATTCACATGTGTAGTTTATTCTCATCGGTTTTTATCTCTAAACAAGAGCTTAGAATATCATAACTAAATCATATACACATGTACATTCATAAGCAAGAAGCTGCAAGACAATCCAATACTTATCTGTATTGTGTGTTTCCTCTCTAGTCCACAGAGTCCTACTTCGCTCTGCAAACCTTGGGATTACCTATGGACTTGGATGTTAGGTCAGCACGCAGGCTGCTCCACAACATCAAATAATTAATGTCCAGCCAGTACACCTTCACGCCGACTGGGGAGGAACTTTTAACATGACCATTTCTAGGTCAAGGCTCTACTATGTATCCCTAGGCATATACCAGACCTATTTCAGTAACACAACAGCTCCTTCCAGTACACCTTCACGCCGATTGGAAAGGAAACTTTACCACGACCATTTATAGGTCAAGGATCTACTATGAATCCCTAGGCATATAACATCCCTATTTTAGTAACACCTTCACAACATCTCATCAATCCCCACAATCTACACAACATCCTTTTATACACATCAACCCTTCCACCACAAGCCCCCACAACAACCATTTACCTTTTCTCTTTAGTGTGCAACACCAAACTGCATCTGTTTAGCCTGACAACACAAGCAATATAAGCAAACTCATTAGCATTATTGCTCTAAAACTATAATCATATTTCATATCATTCACTATCAAGTATTGAAACACCAGGAGTGCGTCCACTCCCTAGGGTGTAGTCAATATTGAAAATTCTATCATGACCCGACATCGGGAAAGTGTGCACCCCTTTCTGATGTGAGCCATGTAGGTCCTACTCATACTCAAGCAATCTATCATACTGGAAATTAAATCAAAACATGCTTTGCATATTTACTCTAAAAATTAGACATGCATATTTTTAGCTAGGGTCACAGAACACTTATCCATTTGCAGATGCAATATTCCTTCGTTAATGAGGAATGGGGGCTCCCTTCTCCGAGTTGGCAGTCCCTTAGTTTGTCATCCCAACTCCTTTTTACATTCCATATCCCACACATGTCTTACTGGCATAATCTATACCACCTCACTTATGTTGCTTACCAAACATGTAGTGCAGATGGGACATTTCCAGAATGTCCAATGGAGTTTCACCCGAAACCCATTTCCAAGATAGGGGAACCTCCCTATGAAGTTTGGCTCCTACAGGCCATCACACATGGTCTTCCTACAAGGTGTACCCCTGGAACATTCATCAAGTAGCCAAACAGTCAATCATCATCTACTAATGCAATCCAAATTTGATTGTTCCATAACCAAGCAATGGCATTAGTAATTAAATTCAATATGAATTTGCAACTTTGTCTACTACATAAATTGATTTTCTTGGCAATGAGGTGATCCTCATTTGTTGGTCTCTTTGTAAGTGGCACCACTATGCCCATTATAATTTTATGCTTACTAGCATAACATGATCATCCACTTACAACACGTCCTCCATGAGACTCTTCTCATGAGGTTTGGCTCTTTCACATGGTAGATTTCGGCCTCTGTCATGGTCTTACCCACAATGCCATGCCCCAAGCAATCTACCTGAAATCTGAACTTCAATTAGCCAAACACTTTGTAAGTCTCGATGCATATAAATTTTTCATTGCCGCAACAATCACTGAAACATTTTCAGAATTCACATACTTCCAGTTGTTAGCATATTAATATCACCAAAACTCATTTACTTCACGTGAATAATTAGCATGCTAAAGTTGCAAGGTATATTCACATCATTTATGCAATTTAAATGAAATGTTTATATACTCCTTACTTCACAAACGTATCACTTGTACCACCTTTCCCTTCCATGGAGCATTTCGACAGCCGATCGATCATGGCTACCCTCTTCATGCACTTACTATTCTGCATTCATAACAGCTCCTGAAATGATTCTAGAATTATCATCAATTCATCATTTCAATCATTAGTTAGTCATGATAACACAAGCACTATCTCTATGCATTCATGTAATGCATCACAACATTTGTACCCACACTTATGTATGCATATTTACAACATCCACTCAAACTTTTCATATGCATCCATTCAATGCATAACTACAAGATCTATAAATCTCTTAATGCATATCCACTCAATGCTACCTTGTATTGATTTAGGAATACTATGCATTCAACCATACTATGGCCTAACCATGACTACCTCATAGAGGATGCATTACTATAATCAAGACCACCAGTCCTCACTTGTTCTGGTTATTACGTTGATATCATCATTCATAGGGCAGGATATATTTCTATATGAATGTAGTATAAATTTTTAAATAACCACATGGTACGAGACCTTTTTCCTTTACCACTCCATGCAATTGTCATAGCTGAACCATTACTTGCATGGATCCTACTTACACCCTTGACATTACCAGTTTAGTTTGTCCCTTGCAGGAGATTGTAGAATTCGCTCACCAACTTTCGATCCTGGATTTGTTGCCTTATCCCTTTCTCCATAGGGTTGCTGGTCACATTCATCAACATCATCAACATATTCAGCCATGCTCATGTTGTCATTGGTCTTGCCACCAATACCAACACCAAGACTGATTTATCAACCACAATATTTACCATTAGTGGTTTATTGCATACGAAAAACCCCACTACTTTTACCAGTATGTAATATCATATTTGTGCAAAAAACATATCCTCATACATTTATGTACAAAACTTATGAAATATAAATATAGTTAGCAAGACAGGGGTTAAGGAAATTTCCCTTTTCAAGTCCCTCATCTTTGTATGGAATTCCTTTTCCACATAACAACTGGTTCGACGTCATGGTCCTTGCTACTTCTAGGCACGCGATTCTCGGATTTGTCCATATTGACAGCAACATTTTTTTCAAAATAACCACTAGTACTTTTCTTTCATAATAACAACTGTCATTTTCCATCTTTCTGGCCCTGTCGATCTCTCTGAAACCTGCGAAAATTCCTCTGTCAAAACCCTGTTAAAACCCTGTTAAACTTTGTTTCGGAGCATAATTTTCAATTTCCTTCCGCTACATCAAAAAGATTTTCGATCTCCACCCACCGTTGTAGCGGCCCGATCTTCCTCTTTAATCCACCGTAGCGGCTCCATCTTTCTTTTCCACCTGCCGCTGCAATGGCCTCTTTCTCTTCTAACCGTCGCTACGTATAGACTCTCTCGTCTTCTTCCTTTCGTCGTCATTGCAGCACATTCTTTCTCTACCTTCCGCCACTGTTGCGACTCTTTCTTTCTCTCCCTTCCGTCGCCATTGCGACCCTTTCATCACTTTCCATCTGCCATCGTTGTGGCTCAGACCTCAGTTTTCGGCCGTCATGCCGCATCGGATGACCTTTTGTCTTCTAGCTGCCGTTGCGGTAAGATTTGCCACTTCCAGCCGCCGTGTCAGCTCCCTTCCGGCGAGCCTTGCCGACACCTCGGCGGATCGATCTTCATCTGTCCTCCGATACCATATCGGATCCTTCTTCATCTATCCTCCAATACTCATTGGCGATCCAATCCACTAAATTTTTTCAACATTTCGGGTCGATCTTCCTCTGGCTTCCGACCCATCGACGGAGTGATCTTCTAAATTTTCCCGACGTGTCGGCAGACCAATCACCTAAATTTTTCTGATGTTTTCTGTACTTCAAAAAAAATTTCAGAAAAGTTTCTTCTGTCTCCTGTCGCCGCATCGACTATTCCATCAACTAATTTTCTCCGATGCTTTCAACACTTCAGCAAAACTTCTTCCTCCGTCCACCTCCGTATCGGCTGCTCAATCCACTAATTTCTCCCAATGTTTCGGCTTCCTTTAGGATATCTCCACCGACACTACGGCTCCACGTCAGTGATCAACTTCCGAGGATGCTTCGAAGAACTTCTCCCGAAGATAGTGGGAAAATTTTCGATTTTTCCTAGACTTAGAAAAAATTTTGAAAATTTTTCTTCTCCTTTCTTCCATCGTGTCAGCTCCCTTTCGGCGAGCCTCGCCGACACCTCGGCTCCGTCTTCATCTCTTTTCCTCCCGCGACATCAGAAGTCTTTCCAGCTAAATATGCCGATGATTCGACGATCTTCAGCTAAACTGAGCCGACATATCGACGATCTTCATCACCTTTCTTCCGCTATCGTTGCGGCTCCTTCAAGCTTTTCCAACCACTTCATCGGCTCAGACTTCCTCTATTTCTTGTCGCCACCGGGGTCGGCTACTTGATCAACTACTTTTCTCCAACATTTTGGCGGTCTTCGGGTGATCTTTGTCGACACTGCGGCTCCATCTTCGCCTTTTCTCCGCTGTAACCCTCAGTGCCTCTTCGTCGAAACCACCGACAACTTCTAAACTTTGGAAAATTTCTAAACTTTTTCTTCCCGCTAGTTCCCCGTCGGGCGGACTTCTGTCTAGGCTGTTTAATGCATCGAATGAGCTTCCAACTAAGCCTTCCAACAATTTGACGATCTTGGCACTTAGAAACAAATTTCAAAAATTCCTTTCGGCTTTCCCTCACCAGGCAGCCTTTCGCTTAGGTGATCCGATGCATCGAAGGAGCTTCATACTAAGTCCTCCGACATATCGGATGGGCTTCAGCCTAAGCCATCCGATGATTTCCACACTTAGACAAAATTTCGTTTAAATTTTCTGTCATATTTTATGATTTCTCTTTTCTTTTGATTTCTACTGGGTAGAGGGCAACATTCCTCTGCTAGCTGATTGATCACGGCCCATAGAGGCCCATGCCACAACATGAGCTCTGATACGAGTCTGTAATGTCCCCGACCCTTCAACCGGCGAGGAGGATGCTACCATACCACTGACCATCCGCGCAATTATCCCCATGAACATGTACATGCATATGAACTGAAGTAAAATGCTTGGAAATAAAAACATGTAGGGATGCATAATCATTTATCATACAGCGGAAGCAAAACCATACATTCCAACATTAAACATGTTCGTCATAACTCATTAAACATCAAATATAATTGCAGAGATGAAATAGACAAGAATACTTATCTTTGAATGAATCTCCCCGCAACCAGCTATGTCGCTGCAACGTTCCACCCAACCATAGGCTAGTGTGCTCCTTATTCTCTCAGCAACACTACCACCCTCGAGCTGGGCATGATTCCCTAATGGATAAGGGACTAAGCAGGCTCACACATAGCCAAAGGTACACAAATCAACCAAGTCAACACAGTTGGGTTTATCAGGCTATTCAGGAAATTGGGGAAACGCTGAATGCCAAGCTGGCGGTCTCATTGAAGAGCTAAGGACACCTACCCCAGAACTAGCTTGACTTCTAGGACATCCACACACACCTGACACAAGGAATTAGTCCCTTCTCTACTAAACAGTCCCTCAAGCCCCGACTTCCCTTCCAGTGTTATTCAGGGGTTGTGGAGAAGAAAGCCAGCCCTCTAGCTCTGTCTAGGAGGTTCCCCCAACACACTAGGCTTATCAAGCATACCAAAACTTCACTCCCACTCCAATACAGTCCAAATACCAACCACTTTATACACACAACGACGCTAAGCAGTTCACAGCTCTGTGAGAAACAAAAGAAACAAGATGCCAACAAAAAACGGTGAACACAGCTCAGGACAAGCAAAGTGATTCAGAGTTGTTCTTGGCCCTGACGTGGCCAAAACAACTTAGCATCAATGCAAAACATAATTGCACCCACAAAAACCAAGATCGTGGATGAACCACAGTAAACCAAAAATGGGGAAGAAAAACCACAGCCACGATCTCACCACTGAAGCAACGGGAAAGACCACAGACTCACAGCCTGGAGATGGAATGTCTGCATAGACCCACCAATTAAGGGGAATTGCACACACAACAGAACCAAAATCATGGATGAAAACCACAGGGATTTCAGAGATGCATGAGTAAGAGTGCCCCAACCTCTGCGTGAGGATAAGAAGGAAAAAATCTCCCTAGCTCTCTTCGTGAGGGAAAAATTCCACAGCCTGTGCGTGAGGAGAGAAAACCAACCGTCCCTGTGTGAGGATGGGCAAGAATGGAAGAATGGGGTCATCCCCTTCCTCTGCCTGCGTGAGAGTGAAAGAATCTGCTGGTGGAGTATGCGTGTGGGAAAGGACTAACAATCCTGCCACCCACCAGTACCCAACAATAACTACCCTCAACTAACATCTGCCCCAAAGGACTGGGTGGCTGAATGAGACAAAAGGTGGTTGACACATGGCACTTTCCCAATGCCTCCCATGGTTAGACAATCCCCCCCCCCCTTAGCCTTAGGAAATCACGCCCTTTTCATTATCGTTGCACCGCCATAGCTGGTTGTAGGTTTTTGATTAATTTTGCATATTTACATGATGCCTAAAACTATAATGTGCCGGATAGCACGATATACCATGAGCAACGATTCCAATCGCCGAAACATAACACAACCAAATCGATGGTGGGGCTTTTGCCTTTAGCTCCACACCACAATTAATTACAATATATACATCATGTACCTTTTAATGCAAATGGGGTCAAAACCGGGGTATTACAAAAAATATTAGTATTGCATATCATAATTGCATCTTATCCAAATTTCACCCTAGTACTAGTGCCCAACCGCCAAGCAAGATGTTGCCGTATGACCAGGAAATCAATGACAAGATCCTTCCAATGATTGGAGGCATTCTGATGTTGTCTCTTGTTCATTCTCATGTTGTCCATTCTATTTGAGAGTTGATGCCATCCATGTGTGGAAACCATGACTAAATTTTCCTGTGAAGGCCTATGTAAAGACTAACAATTCTTAACAAAAGAAATGTATATGTGAATGGCTCTAAATAAGTGAATAGGTTGAGTAGAAAATCCAATGCCATGTAGCCTTGTGTTTGTTATATAGAAAACTAGCTAAAGATAATTCTACTTCTCAAGGGAATTTAAAGAAACCAATATAATATATTTCCATGTATGCATTAGAGGATTGAAGGGAAAGGGAATTGCATTTGGGACTACATTGCTGAGAAGGGAATCTCTTTTTTATTGTTACGAGGAGAGTGTGATTGGTTGATGGTGGAAAGTTGTGTTTGTTATAGAGGAAACTAGCTTAATATAAGCCTATCTCTCAAAGGAATATAAAGACACCAATATAATAGATTTCCTTGTTTGCATTGGAGCATTGAAGGGAAAGGAAATTGCATTTCAGACTACATTACAAAGTAGGGAATCTATATCCTTGTGTTATGTAATACTTAGAGGAGAGAGTGTGGTTGGGTGATGGTGAACTATTGCACTTGAGGAGTCTATAATGGGAGAAATTGAGATAGATCGATGAAAATTATCCATCTAAGTACTTTAGGTTGCTCGGTTTGTGATAATTTAAAGCCATGGAGAATCATTTTTTCCCTTTTAGACTAATGGCCTTGGCTTGGAGGTGGAATTTTCAATTGATTACCTACGATTGGGAAAAAAAATGCTCATTCACATTTAGTTGATTAAAAAATTCTAGAAAAGAAAAGTGTTTAATCTTGTTGTTTTTTATGCATTTTAATGTGTGGCAATATGAATGCATTTGAATTTGGAAAGAATGAATATGGAATTGGGCATACTTCCATTTTGACTATTCATCCATTTCTATATTATTTATTCCCATCAATGAACTATTTAGTTATGTTGTGCATTTGTTCATATGAGTGTAGTAGGATTTAGGAATGATCAAAGGTTGAATTGGGCATAAACTTTTATCATGCGATTGTTAAATGGGTAAATGGTATAGTTGTAACAACTGATATTAATTTTGTTATATAATTTCCTTCCATTAATCTATTAAAAGTGAAATATTTCCTTACTATTTTGCGTGGAATGGGAAAAAGAATGAATTCTACTAATTGATGGAATTCTTAGATTGAACAATCTATAATGTTTCATTAATTCCACATTGGTACACATCAATGGTTGTTAATGAATCCTCTTTGTTCCTAACTCTAAACTATTAGAGTATTTAGGTGGAATTATATGAAATTTTTTTAAATTGGAGTTCCTTGAAACAATGGGAGGATTTTGGGGATGTGACAGAAGCATATATGAATATTTTAGTTTGATTGTTGCGAGATAAATTCATCCAAATCTTATCATCAAGAAATATTTCTACATGTCATTCATTTAAATGTTTTATCTAGTAGATAATTCCCATATCTCAATGCTACAAAGATATTGATGGGAATTCATCTGCCTCAAGGGAGGTTTCAACGTAGATAGGATAAGGGAGGTACCACCTTCTCAAGGCACATTAGATCTTGATTCAACAATTCATTGTTGTATCATTTTACACGGTATATATAATGCGATATATTGCATTGCATTGGAGATAAGGTCAACTTTGTTTTTCTCATAACTATAACAACTTGTGCAAGTCCATTTGCATGGAGAAAAACTTGCTTAAAGGTTTATCACAACTCTCATCTTCAGCATGGACATCCATAACACCTACAACAATGCTTTTCCAAGTGAGTTCCTTCCTTTTATCGTCTCTTTCATTTTCCACAATTTGGTTAATTAGGTTACTAAAATAAGTTGAAAAAAATATATTTAGATTATTGTCCTTTGTACATTAGTTGTTCTATTTATACTATAAAGACCTAATTGAATTACCATAATTGATATACAACCCTAAATTAGTAATCGACTATTAAATCCTTAACTAATACAATGGCCTTCTTTTTAATATCCTTTATTTCTTCTCTTCCCCTGCTAAGATTTATCAAATTTCCTTTATCATTGAGTGATGACTAGTTTTTCCCTAAAACCAAGCGACGACTCCACTTCCTCATTCCTCCTTGTAGTAGTGGGTTGCATCACCCTCACAGCACACTACACTGGTCACCCACGTATTTTAAAAGCATACTTTCTCTATCCATTTTTTAATGTTGATCACATATCAACATTCTTTCATTGCTAGTTTAAAGGTATTGATTACATATTTTTGAGTTGAAGTGGTAGGACAACTATAGAGACACCCCCCTTGGACTAGCATGCACTAGCCCATAAGTGAGAGAGAAACACTTTCTCTAAATGATCATTGAACAAGTCCTTTCAAAGTTAGTGGCAAACTCCAAAAGGGGTGAACATATAGGGTGCTAATAGTTTTTGCATCATTAACAAGGAATGAAGTCTAGTTCCTCGTGATCAATGGATTGTCTAGACAATATTTGTGGTGGGAAACAATTTATTTGGATATTAGAGTTTTCACTTGCCAACTCCATCCAATGGGCTTATTTTATGTGAGTCAGTAGAAAATAGCACTGATTATAATTCTAATATGCTTTATAAAATGGTTGAGGTAGGTTACTAGATGATGGATCATTTTTTGCTTCTCAACTACAAATTTGCATAGATATAACAAAATTAACATGTATCTCTTCTTCAGAATTATAAGGATATTATTGTGAATATGTGTTGATTTTGACTCTCATCTGTAAATAAATAATATGTTTATGAGAAATCTTATGGCCCTCATGATTTTGATGGTATGAATTGTGATGATCCCATCTATGTCACCTAATAAATTGATGGAGAACATACTTTGATCTAATTATTGGATCCAGGGCCACATTGGTTAAAAAATAAAAATAATGTTGGTGTTGAAGAAAGATAACCTACCAATAACACTAGCGTGGTCCACACCCTAGAAAACACCATCAAGAAATGACCAAGGAAGTGGGAAATCAGTTACAAGTTCACCAACCACCTTATTCTTTTTAGAACTCCTGTGATACTTGCAGTGTTAAGAAACTGAGTAGATAGTAGTAGAAACTTGGAAGGTTTTATGGGAACATCCTTCAAATAACAAGAGTTGCGAGCCAACCAAAGTATACATAAAGTGAGATAAGGAAAAACTTGAAAGTCATTTAAATATCTATGCTGAAACCTCTTCCATAATATCTCCAGGTCAAATGTTAGCAATACCCATCCATAGTCTCATGTCCTTCCACACTTGAATTCAAAAGGTGCAATTCATAAAGAGATGAGAAACATCTTCTCCTGCATGACAAGAAAGGTAACAAAAGTTGGGACCCACCTTTTGCTTATTTTTCAAATAATTCTAGGTAGGTATTTTATACATCAAGATCACAAGCCACATAAATAATTTAGTATTTTTTTTAAATCACACCTTATAGGGAGCATACCACCAACAGCAGACATCCTGATCCTATCGAGCCAACAATACTTTAGAACCAATCTTTGTTGAGTAGGAAGCCCCTACCTTGTTACATTTCCAAATAAGACTGTTGGGTTCTACCATCAATTAAACATGACCATTTCTTAGCTCCAAGGTGAAAATAGTCCAACGTGCAACTAATGCTCCATTTAAACCTAACTAACCAAAAATGAACCACCCTTAATGCTAAATATCCATCCCTCCATTCGCAGCCTGGTTTAAAGTAAGAATGACATGCTATTGTTTCAAAGTCACCTCTTCATGAAGAAAAATATTAGTATTGCATATTACCCAACTTTCACCCTAGTACTAGTGCCCACCCTCCAAGCAAGATGTTTCTGTATGACTAGGAAATCAATAACAAGATCCTTCCAATGATTGGAGGCATTCTAATGGGACTTAACATGATTTTTGATCCAGTTAATAATTGAAGAGGAGGCGGTATATTTCTAAACAATGATTCACTTCCAGAGGCCCTCTTTAGATATCAGATTCCATAAACTTTTAGCAACAAGAGCCCTGCTAAAAATAGGAATTTGTTTTAAACCACAACCTCCTTCATGTTTAGGTCTTTCTACAAGTCTCCAACAAGCCAAATGGTAGCCAAACTTATCTCTCTTACCTTTCCAAAGAATGTCAAAGAAGTTTTTGCAAATTTTCTTTGGCACAACATTGGGATTATGGGACAATAATATCCAATAGACAAGGAATATAGTCTCATGAACAAATTTGACCAATGTCAATTGGCTACCTCCTATAGAGAGCCACCAGTAACACCATAAATTGATTATTTTTTTAATTTTTCCAATCAACTAGATCCAATCTATGACACCATAGTTATTAGGATTTTAAGTAGGATACCAATTACTTTAGTTTGTCTTTTGAATTAATTGTTCTAAACTGAAAGAGCTAACAAATTCCATATTTTACCACCTCAATAATATCATTAAAGTGATAGTATATTTGTTAAGTTTCACCTCCATACCAGAGCTATAATATCTCATGAAAGGCTTTGGCCTCAATGATACCATTAGCAAAAAGGAGGACATTGTTGAAAAATCGAAAATGTGTCAAAAACTCTAGTCCTCCTAAATCAATACCTTTGACATTTCCTTTTCGACAAGCAACAAAAATAGCCCTACTTAAGCCTTTGGCCACCAAAAGAAATAATTATGCAGAGAGTGGGAATAATTCATGTAATCCCTGTGATGGTTTGAAGAACAAAGAGGCTGGACCATTTATAATTGCCACAAAGGATACTAACTTAACACATCCCATGATCTAGTTAACCATTGGAACACTTAAGCCAATGTGGATTAACAACAATCGTAAATAAATCCAACTAAAATGATTAAATGCTATTGAGAGGTCCAATTTCATCACCATCGTTGGAATATACCCTTGTTTCAACATGGTATTAGAACTATGGTTCAAGAGATAACGATGACAATTGTTATATTTACTATGGTTGTTAAGAATCTATAAATTATAACCAATCCATTGTTGCAATCATTGTCTGATGCTATTACAACATACAAACATTGTGAAAAGTTTTTCTCACCTCTAAAGAAGTCATGTATTTGAAAAAAGGATCATCTTGTTATTGGACTAGTAGATGTTGGAAGATATGGTGATACTTTTATCAAAGAAGGAACATGTTGTGCTTTCTACACATAATTACGGTATTTAGGCATGATCCAAGATTTATCATTATATAATTTTCCATCTATATTGGTAGTTTTTGGGTGGAAAATTTTGGATGCATTGGCTTGTAGGGCCCATTTTATGGGCAAGTCCCACTTTGGTGACTAGGGTCCATAAAATTTTGAGCCCATTTTAGGCCTTAAATGGTCATTTTTGGGGTCAAAATTTTATGAGCTTAACACATACCTTCTCAATGTTGTTCTACACCTTAAGAGATTTCCGAAAGCATAAAAATCACATCAATAGGAGTTTGTATGTAGAAGTCGTGCTTCTTGCAAGTTGACCTATGTTGTTGACTACCATGGCACCAAAAGGATGTCACATCGACTTATGTTAATCACCCATGTGGAGGTAGTCATATGTGGAATTTCAATAATATTATAGAGGATCCATTCCCTCATACTAATTGGGGTTTGAACCATGCAAAAACACTAACCGTAACCTTAGATAGCTATGATTCTATGCTAAATATAGGGTTGCTAGGAGAGGAAGGGGTTCCTTTCTTATTGCACTGTTTATTGTTCCATAAAAGAGAAGATGTTATAGCATATTTTGCCACATCTTTGCATAGATGCATATTTTGGCCCGAGTCATGTTCTTTTCTCCACTTCCAGACTTCCTTTTCCATAGATGTGAACCATATTCACCTTTTACCTCGTGAAAATATTTTCAAATCCTTGTTTTTTAGTAGAGACACACCCTAACCTTATCTAGACCGCGTCTATGTGTGTTTACAATGTATAGCACATGCCTTTGTTTATTTGTGCTTAAAAAATAAAAATAGTTAAAAGTTGCATGAGTTGTATGGGTTCCTTCAGTTCTTAACCTCCTACTACCAGTAAATAACTTCCCTAACTACTCTAATTGTTTCCCTAGAGTATATGAGTGCCCATGAGCAAGAACGAGAGGAGCAAAAATGATTGATAACATCATAATACTGGTATTTGTTTTTTGAAAACCGCAATCCCCATTTCCCAAGTCTACAAATTATTTCCTTGTATATGGAAAACCCCATTTCCAACAGCCTTTGCTTCATGTATCTTGTCAAAAAGACCCTTAATCTCTTTTTTGGACTTGTCTTATAAGAAAAGTGTTAGGAGATCAACTTGTATCTTTGTGGCCTGGGTGGAGGAACTTAGATACTAATTTTAAAACAATACAGTAAAATTTATAGGTTTATCCATCTTTTTATATGTTATTATATTGATAAAGATCTCTCTATTCCGACCAATTTAAGTATTAATTGGTTTACTTTTAGTTAATTTCTTTGTACATTTATAATTATTTGTCTCGCATCTTGTATCTCTTTTCGCATACATGTGATTGAAGGAGTTGTTGGGATAAGGAATTCAAGAAAGGGATCTTCACCAAACATTAGATTCCAGGTTGTTTTTTAATCTCTCATGTCTATCTATTTAATAGTTATGAATGTTATATTGACTATTATTTTTTGGAATTAAAAGTTATCTTTAAATTCATCCACTCTGTTATGGTTATGGCCAAATACCATTAGGGTATTTTTTCGTACAATAGTAAAGCATATATGAGTTCGATAAAGAAGCATAATAGAGCATCTAGGAGCAGGACATTGAAGCATAATAGAGGTACTGGAGGAACTTGTGACAACCATTCAGGCCATAGTGTCTATGGAAACTCTGTAGATTGCACTTTCTTCGTATAGTGCATTTCATGATAGAGAAGAAAAGAGCAAGAGCATAGAGATAGATTTTTCCTAGGGTGTATCTTATGTGCATTGTGTGGATGTTATTCTATTTTCTAGTATTTTTTATTTTATCTCCAATTTATTTCAAAAATTTGTGTGCTACATTAGTAATATTAAATATGAGACCTAAAGTAATACACTGCATAATAAAGAGATTCAAAATACTTTAAGATATTTTGTGATAAACTATTCCAATTTGGAATATCAATGAAACTTTGTAGATTAGGGAACAAGATCTAGGGACTTTGTTGAAGTCAAAATCATTAACATAGTTTACCAAGATTGTAGTACTTGCCTTGAAGGACAATAAAGAAAATATTGTGGTCAATATGAAAAAGATGAGGGTTTAGGTGTCATTATGACCTACATTTCCAAAGAAATGATATACCATACTAGTGAAATTGATTGTCTCAGTAAACTTTGGAAGAAGACAAAAATAAATTTAAACAAATTTTATGTAAATCAGGTTATGCAACTCGAGAAATAGTCAATGCCTTGTAACCCTATGCCATTCGACAGGATTGAAGATTATTTTCCTCAAATGAAGGAGATATAGTTGAAGGTTGGATAGCATGGGGATTTTTTTGTGAAGAAGTAAGGTCAATTGATAACACTAATCCTTATGAATCTGAGAGAATCATATGATGTCTTCTACTCCACATTAAGGGAAAATTGGACATCAAGGAAGGGGAATGGTAGGAACTACATCATTGTTTTTTTTTGCAAATTAGTGATTAAAGGATAAGAAAATGTTTTTGATGAAGGAAAATTGTATGATATTGGTAGATAACCTTGCCAAGGAAAAGAACAATCAAGGAGATATAGAATTGAGTCGAAATGGAAACCCAATTTCTTTGAAGACCTAAGGAAATAATTTTTAAGATTAGAGGAAGCAATATGGTGATGATCTATCAAAATCAAGAAAGACGAATAGTAGGAAAACCCATCATTAATGTGAGAGAATGAGACATTTTTGAAATGCCTCGCTAGAAGAGCATCAATGACTTAGAAGAGAAGATTCAAAATATTGGATGCAAATCTCAAACTTAATAAGGTACATGTATTAGTAATCATACCTTTTATGTTAGTTATTCTTATGCATTTTTTCCTCGTACTTCTCACAAGGAATGTATGGTAGACTTTGGATGTTCATGTCAATTATCTAGAGATACTTCTTCCTTTGCATCATCGAGTAAATCCAAGAAAGAGACTATTTGTTGTAGATCATTATGCACTAACCATTGAATTATGTGTCAAAATCAACTTTAAGAATGGTGTGATCATTGATGTGTATCATGCACCTTGGATCAGTGTAAATCTTCTTTCAAGTACAACAACTCACATAGATTTGGAAGAAGGTGGAATTTTGGTCTGGTGGGTTTGTTGTGAAGGACATAAACAATAAATTTGATGTTATTGTTAAAGGTTTTTTAGATCCTAAAGATTGAATTATTAATTATTTGAATTCACTAGTGGGGCCTTGGACTTGAGCTCCATGCTATGAATTTTACATTACATATACACAACATGTACATAACAAACCAAATACATTCCAGGGGTAAAAATGGGACATTAAAATCCCATACCCCTTAAAACAACACCGTCCTTGATGTTCACAATACTGAACAAAAATGGGTATGCCTCTCTCATGGCACCCTCAAACTCCTATGTGGTCTCATTTGGTCCAAGGTGCCTCCGTTGCACCTTTAGTTGGTCGATGGATCTGTTCTGGAGCAGTGTCACCTTCCTGTCGAGGATGCGTATGGGTTCCTCTTGGAACTCTCCTTTGAGCTCCACCTAAATCACATTCCAATGAATTATGTGATTAGGATCATGTTTATATTTCTTGAGCAATGAAACATGAAAAACATTGCACACTCTCATGCCAGTAGGAAATGTAATCATATATGCAACTGGTCCTATCCTATCAAGGACATCAAATGGTCCACAATATCTTGGTGCCAACTTGGCACAATTATAGAACTTCAAAAAAATTTCCTTGGATTCACTCTTAAGTAAACATGATTCCCAACTTTAAATTCTTTGTGCACACTTTTCAAATCTACATAACTCTTGTGCGTGTTCTGTGCTACCTTCAAATTTTTCCTTATCCTAACAATTTAATGTTCCATTTCTATTGGACCTTGGTGTTTTCATTGGTGTCAAATAAGAAACAAGCTTGATGTCAAACAAGAAACAAATCTGATGTCAAACAAGAAAATGTTGATGAATGTCAAGAAGCATAAAGTCTTGATTTTGTTGTTACAATTGATGATGCTAAGTAAAAAGAGAGTGTGAAGAAATATATATAAAAGTAGTTGTAAGCATCAACAATATCAGACAATACCTCTCTATATACGCAAAGCCAGTTTGAAGAAGTATATAGAAAATAAGTGTGGAAGTTTAGAAGTGCATAAATCCCACCAAGGCAAGGAACTCATGTGCGCATATACCACCATGTCAATGGACTCAAGTGTGCAAAACCCCACGAGGTTGAATTATCAATAGTGAATGAGGCAGTTAGCTTGACCAAGAAGTAAGAGAGTTGGGGCATCATTGAGTGAAAGAAATCACAACTTGTGGACACATATCTTGAGCAAGAAGAGTATAAATAAGCAAGAGATGGAAGTATTGATGTAATCCTTAAGATGAGAAAGATATGATATTTTGATTTGGAAAGCTTCTAATTATGGGGTATTAATGGCACGTTGAAATAAAATAATTTTATACAACAGAGAGTTGATTGCGTTGAATCAATATAGAAGAACAACAAATAGTGCGCAAATTAGGAGGATACCCAATGTTGAGTAGCGTGAAGAATGTTTACAGCTGAAAACACAAATCACATAATTGTTAAAGTGCAAAGTGTTGTAAAGTGTAGAAAACTCAAATCATAGATTCACAGAAATTTTAAGTATTGATATCGCAAAAGACACAAATAGTTAATATTGAATAAGATGCAAATTAGGGATGATCATAATTGCAGTTTTTCTTGAAACACATTTTTTTTCCAGGGTGGTTGGAAGGGGCAAGAAAAGAGAGTTGGTGCTTCCTTCTATTTGGTGTCGAAAAACACAATTGGGAGTTGCTGCTTCCATACAATTGGTGTTGGAGAACACAGAAAAGGGAGTTGGTGCTTCCATTCAGTTAGTGATGGAAAATACATAAGAGGGACTTGGTGCTTCCATTCAATATGTGCTAAAAAACAAAAGGAGATTGAAATCTTGAATCAGGTTGGTGCCTGACAACAACAACTTGGAACTTGTGCAATAGGACTGATATCCATTCAAGTTTGTGCCTAAAGTCATTAAGTTGGTTTTTGTGCAGATGTTTGAAGTCCTTACAGGTTGGTGCCTGTAATCAGCAAGTTGATGCTTGCAATCAGGTTGGTTCCTGGGTGAGTTGGTGCTCACATTTTGGAGATTGTCTTTCTCGTTGTAAACATTTTTTTTATTATATATATATAGATTTACTATACAAATTATTTGTGCACTGGTGTCTCTTATTGTGTTATCTGAAATAAAAATTGGTGCATATTTGTTTAAAGTTAAAATTTTGTATAACCTGTTCCTTATACTAATTCACCCCCCCACTTAGTATAAATAAGAATTTCATCAATTGGTATCAGAGAGGGAGTCTTCAGTAACACTTTAACCATTGGAAGATAAATCCTTGTGCAGATATGGACAAACAAGAAATGCTCCTTATGGCAGTTGAGGAAGTCCTTAAAAAGGAACACTTAAGAGATGAAGAGATGGTTGAAGTAGATTTCGAAGGTGAACTGACCAATGCTTTGGAAGAACTGAAGAAATCAAGAAAAATAAATAAATTCTTGAAGGAACAACTGTTAAGATCTGCAGAATGAGTCAAGGAGACAAGGAAATTGGAGTTGAATATGATTGAACGACTGAAACAAAGGAAGAAAAGTGTGAGAAGTTGGAGACTAGAGTCACACTCTTAAAAGGAGATTTGCATAAACCCAATGATCAGTTGATTCTCCAACAAAAGTTCAACAACAACACTAGGGATCTAGATGAAATTATTAAAATCAAAGACTACCATTTGAAAATACAGGAATAGGTTATGAAGGGTCAAAGTCGCCAAGGTCAATATTTCATATAGGAGCAAGAATTTTTGTAGATGTGATCAAAGGATCCACCCCAATGAAAGGTTAGAATTGCAAAGAAAGGATGTCATCCCATTGGAGGACTAATACTGCGCCTTCTAGAAAAACTAAATGTACAAGGGGTTAAAGTCTTTTTTAGGAAACTACAATTTTTGTAACAACTTTGGTCATATAACATTAGATTGTAAAGCACATTTGAAATATAGTGTTAAGAAAGATAACTCTTGCTCTAAGGGTAACTACATGAAGAATGATATCGAAAGGCCATCTAAAACCTTTAAAGAAAACTTCAATGCCTTTAACCCCTTAAACTCATTAGTGAATGTCAGAATTGTTGCAATCATTTCCGTAAGACATATGATTGAACATGTAAGCTATCACATGCTAAACCTGTTGAAACTATACTTAGTGAAAGAGATTCTACAAAATTCTGGCAGAAAGAGACTGATCAACATAATCAAGAAGGATGAAACCTGGACTTACATGCCCAAAATAAAACAGGGAAATGGTATATTGATAGTGGATGCTCCAAACACATGACCGGAAATAAAGAAAACTTCTTGAAGTTCATAGAAGAAAAAGGAGGCAATGTTTATTTTGGAGACAATGGATCTGCCCATATTCTTGGAAAGGGCATGGTAAGTCTTGGAGACAAGAGAACCAAAGCAGAGAATGTCCTACAGGTTGAAAACATGAAACACAATCTTCTTAGCGTAAATCAAATGTGTGATCAAGGACATATCCTCACCTTTCATTCAAAGAAATGTTAAATAAGAAACAAGGATATAGGAAAATTAGTAACAACTACATCCAGTCCTTGAACAACGTCTACATAATGGATGAGAAAGAAGAAAAGTGTTGCATGCAGAAAATAGATGAAAAATTCCTATGGCACAAAAGGATGGGACATATAAATTTTGATAGCCTGATCAAAATCAAGAAAGACAAGTTGTCAAAGATAATCCAAGAATCACAAGGATCATAAATTATGTTTGCAAACATTGCCTACACGACAAGCAAACGAGAGTAAGTTTTAAAACAAAGGAATATTCCACAACGAAACCATTGGAATTATTCCATACTGATCTCTATGGGCCCATGAGAACCAAAGAACTAAATTTTCAATCATACTTTCTTCTCTTCATAGACGATCATACTCGAATGACATGGGTCTTCTTTCTCAAAAAAAATTCGAAATGATTTGAATGTTTCAAAATCTTCAAAGAAGTAGCTGAAAACGAAACTTATATGAAAATTAAATGTCTAAGATCAGATAACAAAGGTGAATACACCTCAAATGAGTTCAAGGTTTTCTATGAAAAACATGGAATTAGAAAACAATTTCTAGCCGCTAAGACCCCACAACAAAATGGAGTATCATAAAGAAAAATAAAATGGTACATGATATGGTTATAACGATTCTAAATCATGCTAAACTATACGACATTTTTTGGACTTAGACTATTCACACCGCCATTCATATTTTAAATAAAGGAAAAATAAAAAATGGTAGCAACATGACCCCATATCAACTCTGGAAAGGGAGGCCAACAATTGTTAAACATTTCTGAATATGTGGAAGCAATTGCTATATTAAGAGGAATGCCTAGAACTTGAAATTTTTTTATTCCAGATATGATGAAGGAATCTTTCTTGGATATGCCACTAGAAGCAAGGCATACAAGTGCTATGAACTAAGGCTAAACAAGATGGTGGAAAGACCAGATGTAAAGGTGGATGAAGAATTCAAGTACAAAAGAATAGATTATGATGACAATCAGCCAGTAGTTGAACAACCATCAAAAGATTTGCAAGAAGAAGAAGAGATGGAAGAACAACAAGAAAACTTGTATCAAGAAGAACCAAAAGAGCAAACAAGACCTGATATGAAGGCTCCCTCCAGATATGTTTAAAATAATCATTATGAGAATTTGATTATTGGAGATAAAATGGTTGGTGTATGAACAAGAAGGAGGTACTTAAAAAACACTGCAGAAGAAGTGCATTTCTCTCTATTGTCCCAAATAGAACCGAATTGTTTTAATGAAGCCATAAATGATGCAGATTGGATTAAGGCCATGGGAGAATAATTTAATCAGATTGAGAAAAATCAAACCTGGGAACTTGTCTAAAGACCCAAAGAAAAAAATGTCATTGGGACCAAATGGGTCTGCAGGAACAAATTAAATGAGGAAGGAATATGCGCAGGTTGAAGAAATAGATTTTGAAGAAACCTTTTACCTGGTAGCACGAATGGAAGAAATCAAGATGCTCTTGGCATATACCTTCTCCAAAAACAACATTTTATATCAAGTTGATGTAATATCTTTTCTGAGTTTAACATCTTAAGCATCTTCGACCACGCATAAGTAATTCAAACACTCTCCACTTTGACATGTGCAATTTCTCACGATGCATCATACTTGGCTAGACTTCTCTAGACATAATCTAGAGGGAGCAAGGAAAGAATACCAAGATTTATGTGGAACCCAATTGCTTATGGTGCATCAATGGAAGTTTCCTAGGTTTGAAGCTAGCATGGATACTTGATATGATACCATATAATTCTAATGAAGCATAGGATCCTCATGCCTGAATGAAATCAATGTGAAGAGAAGGATGCAGAAGAGAGAACAATTTAGTGTAAATTGATCAATAGATTCATGGAAAATTACACACACATGAGATAAAAAAAAATTGTCAGCATAACATTCCATCCATTGTCATTGAAATATCTGTAATACAATAGTGTTACAATAGGTAGAAATCGAATGCCTTAGGTAGGATTTGAATTCACCAACTCAAACTGACCGATGCTAACTCATCTAGGAAAATCACCACTAGAGCTCACTAATGCAAATCCAGATCACCGAATCAGTTCACAACCAGTTAACTGATGTAGGTAGGTGAGAAAACACACCCTACCTCCCTTAAATCACGCAAACTGGTGCAAGGATGACCGACAATGATTTAACTGACGGGAATCAAAGAATAACTGGACATAACTGAATCTCATTAGTTTTAATTTATCGTAATTAATTATAACAATTGTAATTAATAAATTACCAGATTCTAATTAATCGTAATTAATCCTAACTAATTACAATTAATCATAATCACCATTTATAGAACTATTATAATTCATCAGTTAATTAGCATTTATCAATCAAGTCGATAATAAAGTTATTATTAATAATCAACTACATTAATGCTTTATTTAATGATTTAGTAACCATGAACTGATTCAACAATTTTAAGTTAATCAAATCTTAATAACATAATTAAAACCATTTGCATTATTAATTAGCATTAATCAACATTAATTGGCATTAATCCTCACTAGAACTTGATCATTATTAATTTATTGTTTAGCACCATATTCAACAATCATATTAAGTAACTCTAATAAGCTTAAATAATATTTATTTGATGATGACCACAATTATTAACCAACCTTAATCAAAATCAACCCTTTACTAATAAATTGACCCAATTATGCGAGTTCCTAACCTTATAAATAACAAATATATTTTAACTTGTCACAATTACATAACATGAAGTCCTAATTATAATAGCATGGCATGCCATATATATGTGTGTGTGTACACACACACACACACACACACACACACACACATATGTATATGTATATGCAAGTTATGTAAACGTTGTTAATGCTTACATACGTCGTGTAGGTACGCTAATAGTACTTAACCACACATCACACATAATCACATAAGTTACTATATTTCGACACACACTTAAACATGAGTTTGCAAGGTTTAGATGCAAACTCATATCATAATAGGCCATGACACCAACAAACATAATGAGACACCACATAAGAATTAAACAAAGTGTTTCGACACACAGCTAATCAGTTTCTCTTCTAAAACTTCCATGGCATTCCTATATACCTACTTTGTTCTATATAATTCACAACTAACTTCCACATCCTATCCTTCCTCTGTTGGACTACCCTGGAGTGTCAACTACATGACCTAACTCCAGTTAGAACCCATAAGCAGAAGTGTCGACTCTATCGACCAAGCTTCCCCAGCAAACATCCACTAGTCATCATCACACACCTTGGGGAGTGTACTGTAGCACAACCATCCCATGACTCCGGGTTTCGGGGTTAACAATGGGTAATGCCTCCATCCCCCTCAATGGAAGAAGGGATTATGTCTGCATTCGACATAGTGACTGTGTTGTGACTGTTGTACTCAGGTTTTGTCATCGAATAACCAATTTGGGCGGTTGAGTGTCCTGAAACCCCACACCAACCCACACATCATGATAATAACAATAATCACATATAACAATAACAATTCGTTGTCATACCATATATTTTGAAATCATATCGTCGAGGTACTTCCACCTTGTGGAGCTCAACTATCTTTTAGCTCTTCTAAACCTGTTGGTTAGTCTCATAACAAAATGCCGTATAATCATTGACATGTCCATAGATAATCTGTTAATACTAACAACAACAACATAATCATTTGTACCATGCATATGGTGTCGTAATCATTTACTTGAAAACAACTTAAATCGGTATCCATGTACCATAGTCTATTGAATTTGCATGTCAAAGACGTAATCAAGACATGTTCATAACTCATAATAGTAACATCACACACACATATATAAATTCCGCAAATAATAAATCCATATGTCCACAATGTCATCTACTTACGAGGTTCCACAATAATAAGCAAATACATCCAGTAATGATAGTTTAGGTAATAAGTTCAAAACGAGGCGTTAATCAAAATAGTGTGGGAAAATCATGACGCATGGTATCTTCATACTCCCAGGTAGCAGAACCTGGGCTGTACTTTTCCCATTAGACCTTAAATTGGTCCACCAAATGGTTCTTGAGCTATCTAACCCTGCGGTCCAATATATGTAATGGTTTGACCCTGATGGTTCCCTTGTCTGAAACCTGTAGTTCCTTCCAATTTAGTTTATGAGACTCATCTCCTATATAACAACGTAAAACAGATACATGGAATACATTATGAGTTTTACGCAAATGGGGTGGCAGTGCAAGACAATACGCGACGGGTCCAACTTTCTCTAGAATTTCAAAGGGTGCTATGAATCGGGGTGACAACTTTGTCCCCTTTCCAAACCTGATGGTACTCTTATTGGGCTTGATTCATATGAAAACTGTATCTCCCACTTTATAGTTTCTGTCAACCCTATGTGCATCGACATAACTCTTTCTCCTATCCTGAGCTTCCTTTAACCATTGTCTAATTTGAATCACATATTCTTCCATCTCCTAAATCAACTCAGTTCCCATAATTACTCAATCCTCTAACCTTTCCCAACTCAATGGTGTTTTGCATGGCCTCCCATATAAGGCTTGATAAGGTGGCATACCAATTGAGTTGTGGTAACTATTGTTGTAAGCAAACCCTACTAAGGGTAAGTGCTTTCCCTAATGGGTCTGTTGATCCAAAACATACATCCTAAGCATGTCCTCCATCACCCGATTCACTCTTTTTTCCTGGCCATATGTTTCTGGACGGTAAGTTGTTCTTAAATTCAATTGAGTTCCTAAAGCATGATGCAAACTTGTCCAAAACCTGTATGTGAATCGAGCATCCCTATCCAAGATAATCTTCTTAGGAAACCCATGAAGATGAACAACTTCACTAATGGACACCTGTGTAACATCTGCAACATCATAGGTTGCCTTAACTGGAATAAAGTGAGAAATCTTGGTCAATTTATCAACAACAACCATAATGGCATCATTCCTATGAGAGGTAAGAGGCAATCCTACCACAAATTCCATTGAAATAACCTCCCACTTTGACATGGGAATGTCATGTGGCTGCAACACTTTTGTCGGGTGGTGATAATCAACTTTGACCTGCTAACACTCAAGGCACCTAGAAACGAATTTGACCACATCTCGCTTCATTCCCTCCCAAAAGAAGATTTCTTTCATGTATGCATACATCTTCTTTACTCTCGGGTGTGCATGATAGAATGATCTGTGGGATTCCTTCAGTGTAGTTTATATAATATCTCCCTGCTCAGGGATATACATTCTCCCTTGATATCTCAACAACCCATCTGCTTCCATCTCATACCCTTCAAATTTAGGTTCCACCTGCCTTCCCTGCTGGAGTGTCGACACAAACTTTAGGTACCAATTGTCTCTGACTAGCTGCCCTAATACTCTCTCCCTTAAATCTACCTTTAAAGGTATGAGAGAGAAAATCCTTGCTTTTCTGCTTAAGGCATCGACTACTACATTCTCCTTCCCTTTGATGTATGAAATCCCAAAATCGTACTTGCTCATAAATTCACTCCCTCGCCTCTTCCTAGCATTTAGGTCTCTTTGAGTGAAAAAGGTACCTCAGGCTTTGGTTATTTGATTTGAGCTCAAAGGTTCTCCTGGCAAGGTAATGTCTCCAAAGATTTAGGGCTAACATCACTGCTGCTAATTCTAAATCGTGGGTAGGGTCATTTTCTTCATGAGGTTTTAAATTTCTAGATGCATAAGCTATTACTCCACCTTTTTTCATTAACACATCACCCAAACCATGCCTTAATGCATCTATGCAAACTGTGAAGTCTTTTTCCATATCCGGAACCCGTAGAATCAGTGCACTCGTCAGTAATTCTTTTATTTTAGGGAATGTAACATCGCATTCTTCGGTCCATTCATATATGATACCCTTACGTTCCAAGGTAGTTATGGGTTTCGCTAATTTTGAGAATCCTTCCACAAACCTTCTATGGTATCCTGCGAAACCCATGAAGCTCCTTACTTCATGTGAATTCCTTGGAACGGGCCAATCCATTATGGCCTTCACCTTTTTTGGATCCACAGAAATCCCCTCGCCATAAATGATATGCCCCAGATAACTGATCTCCTTTTGATAGAAAGAACATTTAGACAACTTACCGTACAACTCGTGTTCTCTCAAGCATGACAACACTATTCGCAAGTGTTCCTCGTACTCTCTTTAGTTCTTGGAGTAGATAAAGATATCATCCAAGAAGACTTGCACAAACCGATCTAAGTATTTACTAAATACACTATTCATGAGGCTCATGAATACAGTTGGCGCATTAGTCAAGCCAAAGGGTACCACTATGAACTCATAGTGCCCAAATCGAGTCGAAATGTCGTCTTAGGTATATCACCTTCCTTGATCTGAAGTTGGTGGTAACCCAATTGTAGGTCGATCTTTGAAAAGACTATGGCCCCTTTCATTTGATCAAAGAGGTCGTCGATTCGAGGTATTGGGTACCTATTTTTCACTATGGCTTTGTTCAAATCTCTATAATATATGCAAAGACTCAAGAAACCATCTATCTTCCTTTCAAAGATTACTGGTGCACCCCATAGTGAAATACTTGGCCTTATGAATCCTAGGTCCAACAATTCCTTCAGCTACATTTGCAACTCGCACAACTCTGGGGCCGTCATCCTGTAAGGTGTCTTTGATGTTGGCTCAGAACTGAGTTTAATCTCAAATGGTAAAATCAAGTTCCCTCTCAGGAGGTAACCCAGGCAATTCCTTGGGAAAGACATCACTGAATTCGGCTCACACTAGGTATTGATTTAATGAGGGTCCCTTTTCATTATTTACCGCTTCAACGAGATATAACTGACATCCTTGACTCATACATCGTTTTACGTTCATCGTCGAGATGAAATGTAGAGACACCTTCTGTTTGATACCCTGAATCTCAATGGCCTTCCCTTCGTCATCAACACAAAGGACCTTCTTTTCATAACAGTTGAGGAATGCTTGATGTTCCTCAAGCTAATTCATACCTATAATAAGGTCATAAGTCCCAAGGGAGGTGACATACACTTTGATTTGTGTAACACATACCTTGATATCTACCATATAGTTGTCAACACTAGGTACTACTGCTTGTTTTACCCCTAAATCCATTTCAACTGAGTTGAAACTATTGTGTTCACAGGATGTCAACCCACATTTATCTAATGCATATGGAGAAATAAAACTTTCAGTAGCACCAAAATCAAACAAAATTATGAGTTTAACATCATTAAGTATACCTGTTGACTCTGCCACCGTTGACTGGTGTTCACCCTGACTATTATGCATTGCTGTCGAGATTTGATGCTTACTTCCTCCACCCCCCATCAGGGCCTTTCCTTCTCAATGCACTATACGAGGTTGAAACTCAGGACAGTTTCGCTGATTTTGTGGACCCCCACACCCCCAACAAGCAACTTGTAATGGTGTAGGTGAGATGACATGTTGAGACCTATGAGAGGGGTTCCTTCCCTTGGATCCCCTTGCCCTGCTAACTACTCCTCAATAATTCCTTGTACCCTGGTGAGTTCATGTTGTAGATTGAGACACTGTATTCACTGCCACTGATATATCTATTGCTGCAACTCTGGGTGTAGACCTATTTCTATAGGGAGGTGTCCTTACATATCCTCCTCTAGGGTAGGTTTGAGGGGACTTCCTATGAATCATGAATGTGGAGTATTGAATTTCCTCAAGGGTTTCCCACCCAGCATCTCTTTGGTATAGTGAGTACATTCGATTACCTCAGCAATGGAAGTGGGTTTCCACATCCAAACTTGGGCCTGAATCCTAGGATTGAGTCCGTAGACAAAGTGCTCATCTTGGCATTTATCAGTGTCCAAGTAGGGGACATACTTAACCAATTCCATGAATCTTACCTCATATTCTCTAATGATATACTCCCTTGAACCAAGGTATGAAAGGCTCCTGCCTATTGTTCCTAGTAGAAGGCTGGCAAGTAAATCCCTCTGAACTTATCCACAAATAACTCCCATGGCACAGTGTCTGGGGTAAGGCGCAATTTGCTTTCTTGGTTTCCCCACTAGTTCAAAGCATTGTCCTTCAACTGAAATATAACTATTTTGGATTTCGAAGTGGAAGTGTACTCCTACAATTCTAAACACCTGGTGATCCCTTCCAACTATGTCTCTTCCTATACCCCTCTGCGACCACCAGAAAACTCTAGAAGCCTAATCTTCTGAAGCTCCCTCGTAATGTCATGATGAGGGGGTCTCTGCAATAGGTTCAATGGTATTTCAGGGTCACCCTCCCTCAAAGGCGAGGCCTTAGCCTCTACCTCTGGTGTAGTGCTTTCCCTCTGAAGTCCCCTAAGTGTATCATTTATTACCTCAAGGGAGCGCAAAATGAGAACTGTCTCCAGCGATGGTGCTGGCACATTCTGCTCAGGCGTCGTTTCCCAGCCTTGTCCTCGACATGCTCGCGTTCTTTCCATGGTTATCTAGTGTCATGGCATAAGCCGTCATTAATACATGCTTCCTATCTTACTATAGGTCACAACTAAACACATACTCATATCTACATGTTGAGGGGAAGTTTCTTTCTTTCTTCACCCGTAAACAAGCTTTACCTGATACCGAGGCAAATGCCTAAAAGGGTAGGGGTACGAAGGCACTACTACATCCCTATATCGAAGTCGTCGTTGTGAATCACAGGTGAGAGACTATGTCTTCAGTTACTTTCATGGCATAGCATCGTCCTCGTGGCTTAGGCAGTTGTCAATGACCATACCTGCCGCTAGGGTCACACTCGTCGCGATTCCCCGCATGAACCCCACTATTTAGTTCAATTGACAATTAAATGGATTTAACTTGATTTGTCTCCTAACCCTATGACCAATTCAAATTAACTCTTCAATTTAACACTATAAATCTTATTATAAAATAGAAAGTGTAAGGTTAATTAATTAGTTAATTAGTTAGAATTATATTAATCCCATTTTAAATCTTAATTAATTAATATTTATTTAATTAAATTATGGTATTTAAGATAATTGAGATATATAATAAATTAACCAAAATTAACTTTGGATTAAATCCTATTGTAGTTAACATGATAAATTAAATCGACCATGAAGATGCGAATTTAATATATTTCACAAAACCCAACCGAAGTCTTTGCGTAGTGTATGAAGGCCACGCGGTTCTTAGAGATAATAACACCTAGCCTAAGAAAATAATAATAATAAAACAAAAGGGAGGGTAAGTCGGTCTTCTCTCTTTTCATCCATCATTTTGTTTTGACAAGCCCAGCGGCTACTTAGCTCTGCAACTAGGCACACCTGGTAAGATCTCTGCCTTTTAGGTTTTTTTTTTTTACTATTGTTCAGTTGTGCTTGGTCTCTCTTACTAGCAGTTTGTAAGTTTAGAAGCCCCAAGTTTCATTTAAGGTATTAGAGTTATGGTCATTTTCCAGGTTTATGGAATGGCGACCTTTGAGCCAACTCCTTCTGTCATGAGACGAGCTTCCTTAGCTAGGTTATGGAATTGATAAACCTCTATCCTTTGTGTATTCACACACATTCCCAGAGATCCCTACGAACTGCAGCAAGGGCAGTAGAGGCCTTGGGGCCGATGGGTTCAGCTTAAAATTATTATTATTATTATTATATTTTTTTCTCATTCTCTTATAGAAACATTCCCATATTGGCTAAGAACATTTATCTAGCTCTTTCGCTCCTCTTCCATGCTGCTTGGTTGGTTTCCCATATCAGTAACATTTATATATATGAAGGAGGGCGTATTCACCATAGCTAGCACTCTGTCTCTACACTCAGAGGTGGGGTCATTTTTCTTGGAAAAAGGATACAATAAGGTGGGGAACATTGTTAAAGACAAGGAGGGGGCGCACCACTGTTCAAGGATATTAGAAAATCGTGTTCCAAGATTCATGCATAATGGGGGGGGGGGGGCGTGTAAACGATAAACAACAGAAAATAAGTCAATGGGTAACNGGAAAGGGATGGCCTTGCTATTAAAACCCTCACTCTTATTCCTTAAAAAGGTATAGCTTTAGCCTCTACTACATGCGCCTTTGCCACCTTCACGGTAGTTTGGACATGAACCCAGGCGAGGGTGTTGGTTCAAACTGTGATGAAAATGACTTGTCCCTTCGTTGGTCACCTACGAAATATTATTTATCAGTTGAGCACCCATATTGTTGTCTACCATCAAACCGTGTTTATGCAGAGTCTTTCTGGGCATGAGAAAGGTCACTACCAGTAATAGGAAGAGTCTTAGTTCATATCAATCCCCTCTAGAAAGGGAAGATTCAACTGCGAAGCCCTATTTCTTTTACTTACTGCCCTTAATCATTACATAATATTACAAACTCAAACAATTCCAGAAATTTTATCACGATATGGCTGAGTTTGTTCACTGGCAGCTGGCACAACAAGAGGAAACACCCAACAGTAGTTTGCAACACCCCTTTTGGTAAAGAACAACCCTTATCTTACGACTTGACTGAGTTGTGACTTCATAAGTTGAACATGCTAGGAAATACACCTAGCTAAATTGTATGACCTTTCCCTTTCCCAAGTGAATGATAGCAGTGAACAACATCAATCTACCCCTTAGATAAGTGTGCCCTCTCACCAGATGCGCACTATTTTTGAAGTACGACGCCTTCATTCTTGTTGGTGAACTCAGTAGAGATAGTTGTGTTTTGTAATTTTGGTTAATTTCTAATCTGGTATTTTATAAATTCCAATTCTCAAGCAGTTTAAACTGGGACCAATAGGGCCCCTCATGATTCATCTCTCCATGGACTGAATGTATATACACATATATAATGGCTTCTCAGCCTATGTCAAAAGGCCGGGTCTAATAAAATAGAAGTATTGTAATACTTTAGCTCTGATACCATGTGTAGGACCCGACCCAATCCTTAGTTTAATAATAATCTATCCTTTATTTTTATTTTTATTAACTCGTTCTAAGTTAACTAACTTGTTTGATTCATCTAAATGTTTCATGCAGGTATAAAATAAATAAATTTTTTGGTACAACAATATTATAGCATATCATATTCATAACGCTTTTTTATACAATGGAATTGACAGAATAATATACTCATTGTGACAGAATAAGATACTCACCGAGGCATGTTCAAACAAATTTTCTTTGATTTATAATTTAAAACATTATTTTAAATACCTGTAGATTAGCAGTTTTTTCCTTCAATAATTCGTCCCTTCGAGCTCCCTTCGATCTCCTTGGTCGTGCGATATGCAAGCCCTTTAACTGTAACAGAAAACTCAACCGGCCAAACCAATCTGCCACCCTGCCAACTAGGATAGTCTAGTCGACTTCCTAGCTCCAAGAACTCAGTTCTTGGACCCCCGAGCCCAAAACCTGAGTACAGTCCAACCAAGTCCAACCAGTGATAAAATCTCCCTTTCCTTTGAAAATTTCCAAAATTACTTTTGCTCCTCTTCCTCCTCTTTTTCGATTCCCCAAAACCTCTACATTCTTCCCCTATATCCTACTCTTCACCGATTCTTCCTGCATTACTACCTTATCCCAATCATTAATTCTTCAACTCCCTCATGTCCATTTTTTCAGGGTTTATCCCATTTTTGTTCAATATAATTAACACGATATAGATCACATTCAATACAACCAAAAATAATATTTGTTTAATATTCTTTTATATAAATAATCATTTGTATTTTCACACTCAACCGACATTCAAACTCTACATTCTTTTCCTTTTAAGATTATAAATATTAAAATATTAAAATGACATTTATTTACAATTACCATACTCCATAGTAAACTACGTTCTCTTATAATTTAAGACTCGATTAATTATTCATTTATTTCGAATTAATATTGGTTTGACTTTAATTATTATACATGGAACTATTTGCCACATTAAGCAAATTAACCTTAACTATAATTAATTGTGATTAATAATCAATTACCACCACTTCCTCATTAGTTTTAATTTATCATAATTAATTATAACAATCCTAATTAATAAATTACCATATTCTAATTAATCGTAATCATCATTTATAGAACTATTATAATCCATTTGTTAACTAGCATTTATCAATCAAGTCGATAATAAAGTGATTATCAATAATCAATTGCATTGATACTTTATTTAATGATTTAGTAACCATGAACTTATTCAACAATTTTAAGTTAATCAAATCTTAATAACATAATTAACACCATTTGCATTATTAATTAGCATTAATCAACATTAATTGGCATTAATCCTCATTAGAACTTGATCGTTATTAATTTATTAATTAGCACCACATTCAACAAACATACTAAGTAACTCTAATCAACTTAAATAATATTTATTTAATGATGACCACAATCATTAACCAACCTTAATCAAAATCAAACCCTTTACTAATAAATTGACCCAATTATGCCAGTTCCTAACCTGATAAATAACAATTATAATTTAACTTGTCACAATTACAAAACTTGAAGTCCTAATTATAATAGCATGGAATACCATATATATATATACATATATATATGTATATATATATATATACATCTATATGTATATATACATATATATATATGTATACATATATATATATGTACATATATATATATGTACATATATATATATGTATATATATATATATGTATACATATATATATATATGTACATATATATATATGTATACATATATATATATATGTATACATATATATATATATATGTATATATATAT
>LPNX011198038.1:228315-309998 GCA_001517045.1 Pseudotsuga menziesii
TCGTGTAGGTATGCTAATAGTACTTAACCACACATCACACATAATCACATAAGTTACTATATGTCGACACACACTTAAACATGAGTTTGCAAAGTTTAGACGCTAACTCATATCATAATAGGCCATGACACCAACAAAACATAATGAGACACCACATAAGAATCAAGCAAAGGGTTTCGACACACAATTAATAAGTTTCCCTTCTAAAACTTCCATGTCATTTCTATCTACCTACTTCATTCTACATCATTGACAACTAACTTCCACATCCTATCCTTCCTCTGTTGGACCGCCCTGGAGCGTCAACTACATGACCTAACTCCAGTTAGAACCCATAAGCAGAAGTGTTGACTCTATCGACCAAGCTTCCCTAGCAGGCATCCACTAGTCATCATCACACACCTTAGGGAGTGTACCGTAGCACAACCCTCCCATGACTCTGGGTTTCGAGGTTAACGGTGGGTACTGACTCCACCCCCCTCAATGGAATAAGGGACTATGTCTGCATTCGACATAGTGACTTCGTTGTGACTGTCGTACTCAGGTTTTGTCATCGAATAACCAATTTGGGCGGTTGAGTTTCTTGAAACCCCACACCAACCCACACATCACGACAATAACAATAATCACATATAACAATAAAATTCATTCTCATACCATATCTTTTGAAATCATACCATCGAGGTACTTCCACCTTGTGTAGCTGAGTTATCTTCTCTTTTAAACCTGTTGGTTAGTCTCCTAACAAAATGTCGTATAATCATCGACATGTCCATATATAATCTGTTAATGCTAACAACAACAATATAATCATTTGCACCATGCATCTGGCGTCGTAATCATTTACTTGAACATAACTTAAATCGATATCCATGTATCATAGTCTATTGAATTTTTATTCCAAAGACGTAATCAAAACATGTTCATAACTCATAATATTAACATCACATGCACATATATAATTTCCGCAAATAATAAATCCATATGTCCACAATGTCATCTACTGACGAGGTTCCACAATAATGAGAAAATACATCCAGTAATGATACTCTAGGTAATAAGGTCAAAATAGGGTGTTGCAGTTATGTTCAGTTATATTTAGTTGCATGTAGTTCCATTCAGTTCAGTTTAGTTACACTTAGTTCCATTCAATTGCATGCAATTCCATTCAGTTCAGCTCAATACACTCAGTTAGAGTTAGTTAATTAATGGAGGTGCATATCTTCTTGTGGGAGATAATTATGGAGTTTCAACATGACACCAAGTCAGTAAATGCACATATCTTCTAGTGGGAGATAATTATGGAGTGTCTGTTAGGATTAATTAATCATCCTTGGTCCAATATAGTCTATTTGGTCATTTTTCCTTACTTAGGAAGTCATTATCACTTGGCTAGAGTATGGGGGATACACCTAGGTGTTTCCTTCCACTTTTTTTTTGTAAGTTGGAAGCTAATCTATTAAGAAGAAAAAATAATGGTACATATGAAGTTACAGTGCCGAGATGCAGATCTGCTTATGAGAAGCATACGTAGAAGTTCAGAAATGACCTAGGCCCTCCCTCCAGGAGAGAAAACAGGTCCCCAAAATTGGAACCCTCCCTACAGGAGGGAAAATGAACCCCAAAAAAAGACATATACAAGAAAAAATTCCCATGTTCTAGGAATGCCAGACTAACAGAATCCAAGTTTGATGAACTAGAAGCAATAGAAAGGCTAAGTATGGCTTATAGAGCCACATGTAGCTAAACAAAACATAAAAGCTTGATGAAACCTGATTAAGGTTTGTAAAAGGGTTCCTCCTCAATTGGGCAGCTCTAACCTGTGGAAGCTGGTTGCACTGGCTCGCTTGGCTTGTCTACCGGGTCATCACTGGAAGTGTTCATCTCCTCATCGTTGGTGGCATCGTCCTCCTCCGTGGTACTTGTAGGGTGCTGCTTTGTGGGGAGAGGGGCCATTTTTTTAGCCGATACTGGGTTAGAGGTGAAACTGTTCGAAGGGAGATTGGAGGCTTGGCTCTGTGGTGGAGGGATGGAGGTGGCAGGAGGGACTGGGGGAGCATCGGAGCTCACAGGAGTAGGTGTTGTGGTTGGAGCTACTATTAAGGAGCCAAAGGTGGTGGTTGATCTTGAGGTACAGGGTGTGCAGGTGCCAACATATAGAAACAAAGAATGAGGTTAATTAGCAAGTCCTTGAAGACCCAATAGTTCCTTTTCCACTCCAAGGTTCTTTCGACAGCGCTAAAAATCCCTGATAATTCATCCTCCCAGTCGTTGACAATCCTCTGAACCTCTTCAGGAATTTCCAGGTTGAAACCATCCCCGCTTGCATGAGCTAAGAGTGGGATTTGGCGCCTCGTCTAAGCGCCTCTTCCTTGTCTGCCTCGATGTGGAGCACCACACTGCCTCCTGGACATGGTGGAGTGGCTAGAGGTGATGGAACAAACCAGAATTGAGCTCACTGTGTTAGTGGTAGCTTGAGACCGAGAGCGGCAAAGGATGGAGCAAATGACCCTGTTCACGACAAGGAGGGTGGTGAAGTGGTGAGCACGATGATCCATGCAATATGTTGGCAAGTTAATGCAGCCTCACTGTGAGGTGACAGCCTTGTCCCATCATCCAGTCTAGAGTTGGCCATATCCTGGGCTTGAGTAAAGGCCCACCATAAGATGGCACGACATGAAGAGATCACGCGAGGAGGGGGTGGCTCTGTCAGCCTCCCCTATGTCATTATTGTACTGGAAAGCACCTGCATCCGGGTGGCATTGCCTTCCACTTACTGCATGTGCATGCATGAGTTTATGTGCATATAGGACCAATCCCTACATTATAGCAGCCCACTCTAAGTGCCACTAGAAACCTCCTTCAGTTGGATATGGTAGGTAAGTAGTTATGCTGAGTTATCCTCTAGTTACAATCAGTTAGATCACTTTCAGTTAGGATAGCGCCAGTTTTGCATGCATGCAAGGAGTGTGGCGCCTTTTATCCACCTACCTCATCAGTTCACTTATTGTAGACTGATTTAGACATCCGGAGTTAGACTAGTGATCTCCAACAATGATTTAGACACAATGATCTAGCTAATCAGTCAGTTAGAACTGATATATTCGGATCCTATCTCTAGCATTCAAATTCTATTTATTGTATAATCATTGTATTATTGATTAATGAATGAAGATTAATGTTGTGATTATCTGAGCAATTCTTGTCCGATTTATCTGAATTTTGTGTCATGGATTCATTGCTCAATGTACATTTATATTGATTATTCCAATGCACAATTCCTTTCCAATAGATCTCATCATAGCCTGTAGATCTATGGTTCTCATATTTAACATGGTATTAGAGCCTTGTTCATTCTATCAACAAACCTTGGAAACCTCCATTGTGCACCATAAGTAGCTGAGTTTCCACATAATTCTTCTAAGCATTGCCTGGCTAACTCTGCATTCTATCCAAAGAAGTCTCTGCAAGTGTGATAGACTCTAAAAATGTACACATGTCGAGGTGGAAGGGTTTGAACTGACATATGATTGTGAATTGGTTTATTTTGCAGTGATATTTTGTAGGTACCTACGTAGCTTTTGACAAATTTGACCAATCAACATACAATGAAATGGGGAATTCTTCTGCTCATGCACCCATATCCTTACACCCTTCAATTACATTGATTGGAGGGCAAATATGTAGATGGCCTTGCACAACAAGGGATTGTTTAGGATGACAATGGGAAGAGAAGCTGAGCCCCAACAGTATGTTGAGAAATCCAAGTTTTTTAACCGGTTAGATGAAGCCTTTTACTTCATGTGCATTCACATATCCTGGGATCTTATGTTTCTCCTCGAGGGACTTAGAACACCAAAGGAAGCATGGGACAAGATTGAATATTTGTTTGGAAAACAAAATGAGCTTAGAGGCCATATTTTTGAGAATGAAATAATTGCACTAAAACCCAACAGTTTCGAGACTATTAAACAATTATTTTCAAAATACAAAGTTCTAGTACTACAATGCAAACAATGTGGGATAGAAAGGAAAGATGAGCAACTTGTGCTGTCAATTTTGAGCAAACTTGGATCAAAATTCTCAGTCTTACTCTCTGCTTTCCATTTCGGAATATTTCCATTCCAAATTGGAAGATCCCTTCTCTAGATGCTTTTGCAGAGTCTTTGATCCAGTAACAAGACAAATTGATTCAAATGGGAGTGCTTCAAACCTCCAAGAATCTAGCACTCTTAGTTGGGGACTTTAGCAATGTGCAAGCAAGAAGAAAGCCAAAAGGGAAGGAGACCAAAAACACTAATTTGAATCCAAAGGAGAATCAACAATCTTCCAGTGGAACCTCAGGTTCCAAGAAAAAAGAAGAAATTTGAGAAGGCTAAATGTCCCCACTTACTATATGATAGGATTTCATCTAGAGAGTCAATTCATGAATAAGACCATTTACCAGTTGACAAAACTCCTTCAACATAACAATATTGCCCTTCCACAAGGTGCAGAGATGTCTGAAGCTGGAGAGCAGACTGAAGAATATGAGAGGTGCCATGCTTTGAAAGTAGGCTTCATGCAGTTAAAGGCCTATCTGATTGATTCAGAAGCATCCAACCACATGGTTTATTGCAAAGAATCATTCACTACTTTGGATCTCTTAGGAGGACTTAACATTCATATGGGGGATAATTCACAGATCCTAGTTGTTGGTAGATGTTTAATTAAAATCCAAAATTAAGAGTTCAAGAATGTACTCTATGTGCCCTCACTTGCAACAAATTTGTTATTTGTTTATCAAATGACACATACTGGCTCACCAAAGCAAGTTGTATTTGGTCCTGACTCAGTGGAGATCTCAGATATCTCAATTGGGAAGATTATAGTGAAGGGTGTTGCATGCCTCCAAGGCATATGAATTCTCACACTTTATGCCATACTCAGCTCAATTACAATCTCAACAACCATTTTAAAGGGAAGGTAAAAACTCTCTTTCATCTCCATTTGCAGATAATGATATGTTGTCTAATATTTCAGTTTCACAAGATGAGGAACAAGATCTTGATACTAAGATTGTACCTCAAGATCATCTAGATCCAACTCCTATTCCAAATCATAGCCTAAATGGGATGAAAAGCTCATTTTGAAGCAATTCAGAATGTTTATGGGGATCCAGATGATAGAAGAAGAATGAGGTCCTAGTATCAGAATGAACATGTTGCACTCTCTCACATAGCTTCGCTACCTATAGAGTGGTGCAAAAAACTTCCAGAGATATGTTACTTGATGATGAAGATTGATCTATAATTTGTCCCATTGATGAACAAAATGGATCATTCCATTCCTATTATAGCTGATTTTACCACTCCAGGTGAATCACACTTGTATGGCCTTCCCTTGTCCCTCTGCAGACTCCTTAGACCCCTTGGACCATTTTTTGTCCTTTGATGTTTCCTTGACCATCCCTAAAATTATGTGAAAATTAATACACATGACTTTTAAACCTATAATCGTGTATATATGCAGGTTTGACCCCTAAAACCGCGTACATCGGGATGTGTGCATAATCCAAATCCTTTTGGATTTTTCCTTGACATGGATCTGACTCACTTGACTCTTGCCCTTCCCTATGCCTTGAGATCGCTCGGATTCGACCTTTCATTACCCCTTTGAAAAGCTATATAAGGAACTCTTTGGTACATTGAAGGCATATGAGAGAATTGAGAGCAAAGAAACTATAGTCCATTGTTGCCGGAACTTGTGCTTGAGTCTGCATCCCTTTGTCCCTTGGAGCACTTTTGTGTTCTTCCCAAGCTTGCCTTTTGCTTGTGAGCTTGCTATTGAGAGATGGAGGATTGAGGTGGTGGAGGCCCAGGTGGGGGATTCTGTTTCTTTGATTCGCAGATGTGTTGACAAAGGTTGTATGCATTGTAATCTGTGATTTTATATTAATAGAAATATCTTTTCCTGTCCAATAATGTATGTTTGAATGAATATTTTATCCATGGATGTTTTCAAATGCTTATACATTATTGATTATATATGCTAGAATAGATCTAACACTGATATATATAGTATGCTTGTCTTGTTTACTTGTTGTTGAGGAAGTGATTTATCAATTCAAGGTGAAGTTGGAAAGCTCAACGGGGATCTACTTCAACCATCCGGAATAAGGTACGAGGTCTGATCCTTTAGTGTTAGATATTTCATTTCTATTGCGTATTGGAAAGGATTGATTTTTGGAGTCAAGTTGTCTGTTGTGGTACCCCAAGCCATAGGAATTTCTCTCCGTAACAAAATTGGCGACTCTGCTAGGGAGTTCCTAGTAGTTGTCCTTTGGGGGTTTTCTATCGGCATTCAATGACTTTGAATTGCTCTTTTCCTCTTGTTTCTGTGTCAGGTCTGGGGGCAAGTTTGCTCGGTAGTGTCTGATTGGTGTGAAGTTTGTCTCAGCTTGTCTATTTGCCTTTATTTTTATGCACCTTTCTTCCTATACGTGAGTTTTGAACTCACAGTCGTGTATATATGCGGGTTTCACTGCTATTTCCGTGTACACACGTGGGTTTACTGCGAACAGTCGCGTATGCCCTTAGTTTTTCCTTTTAGAGGAAGTTGAATGGTTGCTAGGTGAATTTTGATGATTGTTGAGTCTCCTTTGATACTGCCAGAGTCTGTATACACCTCTGTTTCTGACCAGAGACATTTTTTTTTAGGGTAAATTTCTTTTTTAAGAATGTTCTTGTCATTGCATTTTCAATTTTTTGTTTTGGGATTAGTGCATTAGACTTCTTTTACCTTAGTGCTTTGCTTGAGTGATGCTTGAGTGTGCTTGCAGAGTCCGGGGGATGTAGAATCATTCTTTTGCTTTTATATCTCATTTTTATTTCAAAAAATCCAAAAATATTTGCTTATCATCATGCATTGCATTTTTCATTTTGCATAGTACTTGCACTAGATTTGCTTTGGAGTGTTAGTCAGGATTTCATAAAGGAAAGCTTGCATTTATCATTTGAAGAAAATTGTGCATTTCACGTAGTAGCATACCCTGTTTTTCATGGACACAATGCATTTGCATTGATTGTTAGGTGTGCATTTTACTTCATGTTGTGTCATAACACCATTAGTTGCACGGCCATATACCTCTTTTGAGTAATAAATCTAATTAAAATCAACGCTTAATTAAAATGAACTACACTATTTTATTTGATAGGGTTCACCAACAAGATTAGGTTTTAGGGTCTTGGAATAGTTCATTGTGAGTTAATTCTCCAAGACCACTAAACAACAACATGTATGTGTCTTTCCAGGTGAGTGTGTGAAATTCCTTGGTATAACCAGTGTTTCTCAGGATCCTCCTCTTAAAAGGGAGTTAAGCACAAGGCAGTGTGAGCGGTTATTGATTGGGATGACCCCTAGTCATAACTAAGTAGCACCGAAGATATTTCCAGGATTGTATTCGTATCTGGGGGCTCTTTCGAGAGTTTCGGGCTTTGCTACCCTGCCCATACGGTCAATCCTGCCTGCGACTATCTGCCTGAGCATTGATTATATTGAGGTGACCTTAGTGACCTTACCTAGGATATCGAGGGGGTACTTTGCAGTGGTTATTTTGCAGGTATCCCAGCCAGGTTGGGGTCGGACAACACAGTCACTTTATGCGTTGAAGCTGAGGGCCACAATAATTGGTTACGTACCTCCACTTGTTGTGTATGGGAGTCTCAAGCCTCTCCTAGGCGAGACATACCTGCTTAATTCGAGAGCTCACTTATCCTACCCTTGATTGCTTGTGTTTGGCTTTAGATTTTATTAGTGATTTCTCCATGCACAATAACTTGCCTAGGGTTTGCGTAGATAGAGAGTCTTTTATATTTTTTGAGTCATTGTGGATTCGAGTGCGACTCCTCGACGTTCTCGTCATTTAGCAGGACTTTCACCTTCTACATATCCTCCTCCTTTGGGAGAGAGAAATAGACAGTCCATGCGGACTACTTCGCACATTGATTCACACACCATGGGAGACCATACAGAACCACCTTCTCCCATTCATGTGGAAGATGGGGAGTTTACTCCAAACTATGATCCTTCACTCGATTTGACTGAGTTAGGTCCTGTGATTTCTAATATAGGAACCTTTCATGATAGACCTCCTTACTCTAGGGTTGATTCCCCATTGACGCATTGCCGGTATGGAATGTCGGAGGATGATGAGACTCATTTTGAACCCGCGAGCACTAGTTATGGTAGTTATGGTATGTATGGTTTTCCCACACATGATTTGGCATTCCATGTCAAATCTGAGTTTGAGCCTAACACTATGCCTAGGGGCACTCTCATTCCTTACCATGCAGAGAGGTTTGGGAGCACAAGTCACATTGCACCTTCCATCCCAGTGGTGGAAGCTACATCACATATTCTTCCTAGGTCTAGGGTTAGTGATCCTATTAGGATACCAGATCCGAGACGAGTGACTATAGGGAATAGTACGTACATAATTACATAGATCCCTTCGTCCTCTGTCCCTAGTTCTTTGAATGTTCACCCTCCACCTCATTCACGTGGTCCTTCAGGCTGGAATGTTGCTACAAGTTATGTTCGTAGTGCGGTTACTAGACCAGGTGTGTCTCACGTACATGCGCTGCCCGTTGTTTCGGAAGGTCATGGTCATACTTCTAGAGGTCACATTCCTACTTTCGGAATGTATATTCCTACTTCCGGAGCGTATGTTCCTTCTTACGGAGTGTCTCATGGGACATCTCATGCGATGACTTGTGGACCCTATTATGGGACGCAGTACGGATGGGGTTCTTTACCTTATGGGGGTGGGTATCAACAACCTGATTACTCTCCAAATTACGGCTTTGTAGCTCTGAATAGTCAAGGTACACCACACTATGGTGCTTCCATGCCAGCCTATACGGGTCAAACGGGAGGAGGGCACTATGGCCAAGGCAATGGTGGTAATCAGACCTATGTGAATCAAAACTATCAGGGAGTGGTCCATTGACCTCATCATCCTAGGCTCACTTTCCTCACAACGCTGAATCTTCCTAACTTGTCGAGATTGACAAACGATCCTGTAGCTCATGACCCGGCTTGGCCGGCTGTCCCTACTAAGCTTCCCTCGGACATACCCAAATTCGAGGGCAAACCAAGAGAGGATCCAAGTGAACATGTTACTACCTTCCACCTATGGTGCTCTTTGAATTCCTTACACTAGGACTCCATCCATTTAAGGTTGTTTCAACGCACCCTTATAGGGCCTGCCGCGAAATGGTATATAGAGCTACCTAGGGGAGCATTCACTTTGTTCAATGACCTAGCGATGACTTTTCTTAACCAATTTTAGCTACCAGTGCGTTATGACGTTGGTACTGAACTCTTGTCAACATTTTAGCAGGATAAAGCCACACATATCTTGGATTATATCCAAGAGTGGCGTAGATGAAAGAAGTTAATTAAAGCATTTATACTACCGAAATTCCTCCTCAAATGGTTCCGTAAGTCATTATTGCCATATATAGCGAAGGATGTTTCTACATCTGGAGTACAAAATGAGGAACAAGCGATTTTTAGGGCGCAGGAACTGGATTTGATTTATGCTCAGTCCAGTTTGTTATATGAGATCATTCCCAATGCCCCGCGTTCTAGTTTCGATCCCAAAGTTAAACCTGGACCACATGTCGATGGCATTGTTGGTTGTGTGAGTGCTAAACCTATGGATTCGATTGCAAAACAAGTTATTCAATTGTGATTCAACCAATCTACTTCGGGACAAGCCACGGCTTCGTCTTAACCCTCCCAAACGGCGAGTGTGCTTTCAGTACAATCGTCAGACCAGAAGGGTAACCAACAGCCCAGACGAAATAAAAAGAAGGATAAGAATAATCGTAAGGGTGGGAATAGGAATGAAAATGCTAATAATGACAAGAACACCCGTAATGCTGGGGGGGACAAGCAAGCTAAACGTAAGGTTAAATTTCCTTGCAAGTTGTGTAAGGATGATCACCTCACTTACTTGTGCCCTCGTATCGATGAAGCCTCGAGATTCTTGGCACAAGGCCCAGCTGTGCTGACTAACCCTTTACCTCACAATAAAAATATGAACTCGAGGACCCATGATCAGTCTGGTGGTGATCAATATCCGCTGGAGGGTAGTGGTCGTGGCTACATTAACATGGTACGTGCTGCGAAAGTTATGACCCGTGCGAAAGACTATGGTTCATCACAACCCAGCCCAAGAAAGGAACCTGATCCACTAGGGACTCCTTTGCGTATTGAGAAACCTATGGATAAACCTGAAGTTGCACCTCGCATTCCTAAGGGAGTCCTTAAGCGTTCGGGGCACAATCCTAATGCTCGAGTTGCCCAGAACTATTCTGTTGTTGAGGATTTGGGCCACACTCCTTGTGCGATGTCTGCACTGGAAGTGCTTCAGAGTTATACTTCGCAAAGGAAAGCTTTGCTTTCTGCCCTTGGTATGAATGATGATAATTCTTCCTCCGTAATTAAATTTGAAAGCGCAGGACTTCAGCCTCTCTTGCCTTACTATGTGTCTCTTTTGATTCATGTAGAATGTATTAACATGAATGTCAAGCGCACTGTGATTGACGAAGGCGCTATTGCTTCTGTGATGTCTTTATCATGTTGGAAGGGTTTAGGTTCCCCTGAGTTGTCTAAATCAACGACCATGTTAACTGTATTCGATGGGAGTTCGTTTAGGCCGCACGGGATCCTTCCTTCCCTTAAGGTCTGTTTGGGAGGGAAGACCGTTGCAATAGAGGTCGAGGTGGTTGATGAGCCCCTTGACTACAATCTCTTGCTGGGTAGGAATTGGATGTACAGTATGCAAGCCGTAGCTTCTTCCCTATTTCGCGTTGTATGCTTTCCATTTAACGGGAAGATAGTCACGATTGATCAAATGTTATTCAAGAATCCGTCAGTTAGCGCATCTTCGGGAGCTTCAATCCCAATCGTTGAGCACTCTCAGCCAGCAACTGGGAGTGTGGGTGTAGGCATGTATCCATCCCTCATGGGAAGCTTTACTTGTCCTGCATCGATCCTTATTATAGGGTCTAATTCTGGTGAGGCTTCGACATCTATGAGATTGGCGTCTTTTCACACGAGTCATATGGAATATCCTTGGATTCTTCCTACACCGAGTACTCTGAGTGAGCCCATCGTAACGGACGTGTCATTGCCTGCAACTATGGTAGCTTATCAAGATAATCTTGAGAGTGTTGCAGAGCCTAGTCTTTCCTCTTCGTGGACGGAGGGGGAGGACCCTTATGTGCTGCTGACATGGGCAGTGCAGTCTTCTCACGTGCACGACTGCCTTGATAGTGTTTTCCCTTCAGATGAAGCGATTATTGAGGCTATGTCGGGAGTTGAGCCACCATGGGAAGAAATCTATCATAGATCTTACTTTCTTCCCGAGCTTGACCGCTTGGAGCGTGAGGACTTTAGGGAGGTTGGTAGTATTGTGTTTCCATTAAGCTCTCCTGGTCCGATGGCTGATGGAAACATGGAAAACATATCTTCAATGATTCCTATCAATATCTCTCGCGATCCTGGCAGGATAGAGAATGTCTATATTAGGGCAGAATGTTCCCATGCTGAGATTCAAGAATACATCGAGCTGTTTAAAGAATTACGTGATATCTTTGCTTGGTCTTATGATGAAATGCCAGGTATCGACCCTCGTATTATCGAACACGAGATTAAGACTTATCCCAATGCTAAGCCAGTTCGGCAACACTTGCGTGCGGTGAATCCTAGGAAAGCACCCGCGATTAAGGCAGAGATAGAGAAACTATTAAAAGTCGGTTTTATCTATCCCTTTCCCTTTACAGAGTGGGTTTCAAACCCTGTTCCGGTGGATAAGAAGCAGGGAGCGATCCGCATATGTACTGATTTCCATGATTTGAATCGTGCATCTCCTAAGGACAATTTCCCCACACCATTTATTGATCATATTTTGGATGAGTGTGTGGGTAGAGAGGTTTTTTCCTTCATGGACGGCTTTAATGTTTGTAAGGCATGGCAAACTTCTTACAAAGATTTGTTGCCAATTTTGCCAATTTGTCACGCATATTTTGAAGAAGGACACCACCTTTTATTGGGATGAGCGAGCCCAGGAGTCCTTTGATGTGCTCAAGCGAGCCCTAGCATCGACCCCGGTGATTAGTCCCCCACACTATAGCCATGATTTCCTACTTTATGTGGCCGCGTCCATGGAGACGATTGGTATGGTTTTGGTTCAAGAGGATGAGGAGCTCCAAGAGCATGTCATATACTATCTGAGCCAAAATCTTATTGACGTGAAGATTCGTTAATCTCATGTTGAGAAGCTTGCTTTAGCTACCATACATGCGGTTCAATGGTTGAGACATTATATTCTCCTTCGCCAGACCTTGGTTGTAGCCCATGTCAATCTGTTTCAATTCGTCCTCACTCGAAGGATGATTGGGGGAAAATATAATAAATGGATTGTCATCCTGCAAGAGTTCGATCTCGAGTTTGTTTCGGCAAAGTTGAAGAAATCGTTAATTTTTGCAGAGCTTATATCGGATTTCCCAAGCGAGGCCGAGGAGTTGGTTTGTGAAGATACGTTTATCGACAAACACATCTTCTTAATCTCAACTTTAGACTGATGGTATGGGGATATCATTATTCATTTACAAACATTGAAGGTCCCTACTCACCTCTCATGGGATGAACGATGACGATTACATCACGTGTCTAAGAATTACCTCATAGTGGATAACACTTTGTACCGCCGTGGGGTAGATTCCATTTTACGACATTGTTTAACTCATGAGGAAGCTGAGGTAGTGCTGAATGATTGCCACGGAGGGGTGTGTGGTGGCCATTTATCTGGGATTTCTACATCCCAAAAAATATTAAGAGGGGGTTATTTCTGGCCGTCGATCTTTAAGGATTGTGTTGATGCGGTCAAGAGGTGCCACCCTTGCCAGGTGTTCACACGTAAAATGAGCTTGAAACCTGCCCCGTTACATCCCATCATCACCGCCGGTCCCTTCACTAAGTGGGGGCTTGATTTTATGGATTGCAAACCAGCTTCAGCTGGGGGGCATCATCATATCATAGTGGCTATTGATTACTTCACGAAATGGGCTGAGGCTATGCCTACATTTAAATCCAATGGTGAGACATCCGTGCACTTCGTATTCAACCAGATTATTAGTCAGTTCAGGATTCCGAAAGAGCTTGTCACTGACCATGGCTCACACTTTCAGAATCGTATGATGGAAGAGTTGGCATCAAAGTTAGGGTACAAGCAAGAACATTCCTCCTCTTACTACCCTCAAGCGAATGGACAGGTAGAAGCAGTGAACAAGTCACTCAAATCCATTCTCCAACAAACCATCGCACAAAGCAAGAATAATTGGCACATCATGTTATATCCTGCTTTGTGGGCATATAGAACCGTTGTTAAGACTACCACGGGTTTTTCTCCATATCAACTTGTACATGGAGTGGAGTTCGTATTTCCGGTTGAATGCTAGATTCCTTCTTTGAAACTAGCCATAGAACTCTTACTGTTCCCCATTGGAGGAACGTTTGGTCCACCTTGAGCAACTTGATGAGCAGTGTTGAGACGGCTTGGTGGCTCTAGTAGTAAATAAACATCGCATAAAGGTCCAGTACGATAAGTCTGTCCATCCAAGGAGGTTTAGTGAGGGAGACTTGGTCCTTTTGTGGGATCAACCGAAAGAACCCTTGGGGGCAGGAAAGTTTAACCCCATGTGGCGTGGTCCTTACGTCGTCAAACATGTGTTAGAGAAGGGTGCTTATGAGTTAGTGGATTATGAGGGAACGACCTTGGCAAAGCCTAGAAATGGGCTCTATCTCAAGAAGTACTATGCATGATTTTCAGCCAATGTTGGTTATTGTATATTATTGTACAGTTTTGCATAGTTAGGGGTCTTTTTCTTATAGTGATCGGGTTTGTGATTAGTTTCCATTTCTTTTGGCAGATGTCAATGGAATCTTCCACCTACATAGGATTCGCGGATGGTGTGAGCCATCACACTCAACACTCAGCCTCTATTGCTTGGGTGATTTATACTCTTATGGATCAGGTACTGTCTTCAGGAGGTGTATGTTTACAGCCATATTCAAACAATGTCGTTGAATATAGTGTTGTTATTGAGCTTCTATGAGGTGCCATTTTACATGGCGTTCTCTCTCTTGAGGTACGTCTTGATTCAGAGTTAGTGGTGTCACAGCTTAATGGTTTGTACCATGTTAAAGATCCGACGTTATTAAGAAGATTCTTACGTGTGAGATTATTAGAACAACAATTTGACAATATAACATACATACATATTCCAAGAATTAATAATCAAGTTGCTGACCCATATGCTAACTACGTGTTAGATTGGCATTTGTTTCATACACAGTAAATTCATCACAAACACAAATTTGTACACATGTAAATAAATAAACCGATCATCATAAAAATTTTATAAACATCCAAAATGTGGTAATACATAGTGTCATGATACAAAAATGGGGCTCTCAAGCCACCAAAATATAATACACGGTAATACAAAATGTATCACTCCGAGGTATCTGAGCCTATGGAGGAGGAGGGGGGTTGTGATCATGGAAGGTCACTACGGATCTAGATAGCCATCGGAATAGTCACACCCATGCTCGTGGTACACCCACCACTTGGCGATGCATAGCCTCAGGCAAGTCCTCGACTTGCGCCATGGGAACTCTGTGTGTCAGCCTCACAAAGTTGGTATGAATGCTCTGGAGCATCCGCTCCGCATCCACACCCGTGATATCATCTCCTCTTCCCCTCTGTCTATGACGAGGGAAGCCTTCAGGACACCGTGGTCTCACATCTACATGCAAATGGTAGATGTCACTATGTATTGTCACACAAAAAATATGTCTTTTGATTCCATATAATTAGAAAACACAAAAAAATTAAATAACTCAAAAAATTTAAAGAGAGGGTCGAGATTCGTTATCTATGTCACTATATGCCGATCCTGGTGGTAGCGGCATGTATGGGTCCCCCCGGAAATCAATCCCTGCATAGGGTTAGTCATCGATGGCAACTATCTGTCGTCGCCACCATGGAAAGAACTCAGCTAGATAGGGGTTGGACACCCTACCTCCCCCCAGTCTGTGCATCGCATCCACCCAACGCCATTGGACCGGATCTTGAACCCCATGTAGAGGAACATCAACTCTAGGGCTCAATCCTGGAACACGCTTGAAGAAAAACGTGCTTAGTATGCTGCTGAAACCAAAGTTTCGCACTCTGCCCATCTTACACTCACTAAGCTGATGTTTCATGTTACTCAATAGTGTAGTGCTCTAGTCATATACCGTGGGTCTCATGCACTCCACTGCATAGAACATCAGAGGCCGCGAGGCCTGGTGGAGTGAAGCCAAGCCTGCTATCCTTCCTAGTGTTAGTAGGATGGCCTTTAGGCCCGGCACCTATATAGAGTTGGTTGGGATCTGACTCCCCACCTTCTTCGTGTCCGGATAGCAATACACCGCAATGTACTCATCTATAGTCAGGCCACCTTTGGGCCCGCGAGAGCGTAGGTTCACTACTTCCCCCTGTCAGGAAAGTCCAGTAATAAAGTATATGTCCTCCACCTCTATGGTGAAGGACATCCCATCTATCTCGAATGACTCAGAGTTTGGATCCCAGTAATCCACCAGCATCTGCAATAGTCTTGGTTTGGCCCTCAAGCCACCAAGACACCAAAATTTGTAGAGCCCACATGCACATACCGCTTGTTGAGCCATTAGATCGGCCCTTATTGCCTCCTCTACATCACCATGTTCATGTTCTCTCCATTCTAGGACCATCCTGCACAAAAAATTGCAAGTTTTCCCATTAGAATACTTAAAAAACCTCATGCGCGGCCGCATACGCGACTGTTTGCCAAAGAACCATGTATGTACGCGACTGCGAGGGAATTTTCCATGTATATCCATCCCTATACTCAGAAAAACCCTCAATTTCCACGTGGGCCGCAGCGCCTTTTTTGGATTGGCCTAGAAATCCCAAATGACCATGGAATTTGATAAAAATTGTATTAAAATGGAAGAGAAGACCATGGGTAAGTACCTGGAAAAAACGGTAATGGATTTCGCCGGCTGGATCTCCTAGAATTCGCTGTTGAAAATTTGAGCTCAATTGGGTAAAAATTTCAAATGTTTTATAATGTTTTGAATATTTTACTATTTATAGAAATTTTTCAAATTTTTGAAAATTTTTACCCCCTTTCCTATAGTGTGGACCATTTCTAATCATTTTGGACCGTTTTTGACATAATTTATGATGTAGGAGACCTTTTTTAGTGCCATTTCAGCTGTTGGATTGACCCGTTCATGCCGATCTCAGGTATCATGTCTAAACTGGCATATAGGTTAGGTTTCATCACCATTTGCATTTTGCATGACCTTATGACCGTTTCATCATAGCCTTAGGTACGAACCCACTCTATTATGTCACAAAACCTTCTTGTTGTTTCAGAAGTGGCATGGTATGAGTGGTAGAGCTTGACCTTACATGGGTACCCTAGTTAGCGCCTTATTTTTTATTTGGTGCACATGCTGACGTTTTGTCCCTTAAGGTGTGGGAGTCCATTGTATAGTATTGCCATGACATTTCGCAAGAGCCTCATAGTCCTCTTGATCTTTTGCTAGCCTATTTCCCTCAGGACTCCCTTATGTCAAGTTGTAATTGCATTACCATGAGCTTTTCCTGCCTTATTGAGCTTTATGTGGGCTTCCCTGACATTGCGTTTCAGCCATATAGCTCGAGCTTGTCTCATGTCTAGCCATGCAGAGCCATTTTATATATCCTTTGCAGCTTGATTCCCTTTTTACCGGGAGGGGATTCTCCCCCGAGTGTCGCTATCCTACACATGTATCCTTGCATTGAGCATAGGTATGTTCCACTGCTTGGAACTAGTTTGTTTGCCCCTATGACACTCATCTCCTCCTAGACTGTAACTATAAAGCAGTTTTATTCTTTTTCAAGCTTTTTAAATATTTGAAAAACTCCAAAAAAATCAAAAAACCAAAAAGCCGGACAAGGAAAGATGTTATCTTTGGCAGCTGTCGAGTCATGTCGCCTTCGAACAAAGCACTGTATATCACATCCATTGGTTGGGTTTGTAGTTTGACTTTAGGAGCTGTACTCGTTTATCTGAGTTTATCTCCATCGACTGGTTAAGCTTCCAGTCCCCATGGAGCCTCTGTCGATGCCTCCTGTATCGCACAGATGTCCCAGTTTTGTATATCGAGTCTATGCTGCCTCTATTCAGTCACCATTAACCGTTATGCTCTTGTTCGAAGGAAGTTGAAACCTAAGTCATCCATTCCTCAGTTATCTTGACTTTGACTTTGCATGTCGGCCATTCCCGATACAGTTACTAGTTCGTGCACCTTATGATCGAGTCCTTCCACACTATACAGCTTTGCTGAGTACCTCATGTTGGATGATGGGGGATGCCTTAATGCCCTCCTTCCAGCGGATTTCATCCCATCGACTTCAGATCATTTATTATGGGATTGGAATCTAGAGTCATTTTTTAGTGCCTTGAGACTTGCAGTTATCAGTGGCAAGTTCTCTCGCCATCGACAGTCTTTGGGAATACATCAATGTCCCTTGATCGATGGATCATCTCAAGTGTTTGACCTCAACACATTTATTCACACTTGTTAGTTTGCACTCTAGTACCTTGATTCCCATTTTCATTATCGGTGGGTGATCTCACGTTTGTTAACGATATACATCAATGACCGGTAATCAGACGATAGACTACTATGTTCGACCTCGACACCTCTATTCACATAGTAGGACATGTACTCGTAGCAGTTTGTGTAGAAGACCTTCCAGATTGGTGGCATCTCTTATATGCTACCTCCTTGATCGTGCCAGTGTTCATGAGATTTCAGCTCTCGTGACTTGATTCCAGTATATGTCAGACATTTCCAGATATTATGGAGATCTTGATCCATTATATATCTTCAGCCATCATGGAGATCATGGTCCTTTGTATATATTCATCATGGAGATTCTGATCTATGTATATTGTATGTGGCGATGACCACTTATGTGATATCTTGTATCATGCCTATTCATGGCCATTGTACTCTTATGTATCCGGGGCTGCTGTATGTATGTATAGTTATGTGCAAAGTTGTATCATTGTACTATGCTAATTGGGTGGTTGGTCTTCCATTTGGGATCCTTCATCACTCCACTTCTGGGATGGACTTATAATGTATTTCAGCCATCGTATGACCCCTCTGACCTCACACATTAGAGGGCATCTGTTATAGCTGATTTTACCACTCCAGGTGAGTCACACTTGTATGGCTTTCCCCTGTCCCTCTGCAGACTCCTTAGACCCCTTGGACCATTTTTTGTCCTTGATGTTTCCTTGACCATCCCTAAAAATATGTGAAAATTAATACACGTGACTTTTAAACCTATAATCGCGTATATACATGGGTTTGACCCCTAAAACCGCATACATTGGGATGTGTGCATAATCTAAATCCTTTTGGAGTTTTCCTTGACATGGAGCCGACTCACTTGACTCCTAGCCTTCCCTATGCCTTGAGATCGCTCGAATTCGACCTTTCATTACCCCTTTGAAAAGCTATATAAGGAACTCTTTGGTACATTGAAGGCATATGAGGGAATTGAGAGCAAAGAAACTATAGTCCATTGTTGCCGGAACTTGTGCTTGAGTCTGCATCCCTTTGTCCCTTGGAGCACTTTTGTGTTCTTCCCAAGCTCGCCTTTTGTTTGTGAGCTTGCTATCGAGAGATGGATGATTGAGGTGGTGGAGGCCCAAGTGGGGGATTTAGCTTCTCTGATTCACAGACGTGCCGACAGAGGTTGTATCCATTGTAATCCCTAATTTTATATTAATAGAAATATCTTTTCCTATCCAATAATGTATGTTTGAATGAATATTTTATCCATGGATGTTTTCAAATGCTTATACATTATTGATTATATATGCTAGAATAGATCTAACACCGATATATATAGTATGCTTGTCTTGTCTTATTTACTTGTTGTTGAGGAAGTGATTTATCAATTCAAGCTGAAGTTGGAAAGCTCAACGGGGATCTACTTCAACCGTCCGAATTGAAGGTATGAGGTCTGATCCTTTAGTGTTAGATATTTCATTTCTATTACATAATGGAAAGGATTGATTTCTGGAGTCAAGCTGTCTGTTGTGGTACCCCAAGCCATAGGAATTTCTCTCCGTAACAATTCCTCCTCTATAAAGAAGAGACAAAAGCAACATTCAATAGATCGGAAGAAGATGGAAAGTTTCACCTACACAGTCCTATGATGCCAATGCACAAAAGAACCAAGTTTCTGCATTATTGCTCTAGACAGATTGCAGCAAATTTTTCACAAGTTTTTGCTTGAAGAGGAATTTTTTCTCTTAAGTATAACTTGTTTCCTGATTAATTGCATCGAAATGAAGTTACATTATAGGTTGTGTCTATCTTTGTCTTCAAATAGATAATATTGGCTTCAAATGGAGTGCTTTATCACCAGCATTAGTTCACTCATATTCTTCACACCGGTAAATATAAAACCAGCATTAGTTCACGCTTCACCGATCTATTCAATCCAAATAGTTGCTTTTCAAACTTTATAATGTTGACATATTAGTATTTAAAGGAGCAATTTTGAAGCAGATTTCCACCAAGAGAGAGAGGGAGCATCAAAAGAGGCAAGCTTCAAGCTTCATCTGAATGCAATCACCAAGGAGTTCGCAGCAACTTTGATATCCAATTATCTCCATTCAGCTCAACACAGTATGCCAATCACCATGGGAGCAGTTCAGGTAGTCACTACCATCACACATCCTATGACAACTCTATGTATGAATAAGTCTACAACCAACACCGTGGATTAACTTGTATTTTAGACTGAATTATGTGCAAAAGTGGTGCACAACAATTTCTTGCTTTCAACCCCACTCCATGTGGTTTTTCCTCTTCTTTTGCTCGGCACACTTGCTCTGTTCTTCTCTTCTCCTCTATGCTATCTATATATTGTTCATATTTACAATCTTCTTATTCCTTTAGAAAACTTCTACTGACTAAAATTGTGTCTCTATGAAGCTACTAAATTAACATTAAGGGCTGTAATAACTATCTACCTAAAAACTTAGCTTTAGCAATTAAATTAGACTGGCTTATATACGAGAGGCGTGAACTCTTTATCGTTTCAAACTATCTGACAGAAACTGACCCGCTACATACTCTCACAAAGTTAACTGATGTGTTATTCGGATCAGCGAGTAATTAATATTTCCAACACTCCCCCTTAATTATGAGTATATCGAAATTTAAAACAAAATATTACAAAATGTTTCAGAGCTGAAAATTTCTCTGTTCATGACAGAGTGCACTGTGGAGAACTTTTCATTCCTAAATAACTTCAAAGATACTGGAATGTATCCCTTTCTAAAGGTTTTGTAAAGATGTCTGCAAGTTGATCTTCAGACCTGCAAAATTCTAAGAAAAATTCTTTATTGTTCACCAATTCTCTTATGAATTGATACCTTGTATCGATGTGTTTGGTTTTCTTATGAAACACATGATTATTTGACAAAGCAATGGCTGAATTTTTGTCACAAAAAATGGTTGTTGGTTCTTGCTAGTTCTGTGACAGGCCTTTTAGCATTCCCCTCATCCAAACAACTTGACATGTAGCGCCTGTAGCTGCAACATACTCTGCTTCTGCTGAAGATAGAGTTACTATGGGATCTTTCTTCGAAGCCCAGGATACAACACATGTACCAAAATGAAATGTGTCCCCAGATGTGCTTTTTATGTCATCGGTGCTACCTCCATCGTCACTGTCAGTGTATCCAACGAGTTTAAAATTTTCTGAGGTTGAATACATAATGCCAAGGTATTTTGTGCCACTTACATACCTCATAATTCTTTTACCTACTTGCCAATGAGAGTCTTTTGGTGACTCCATGAATCTTGAGATCAGACTTACTCCATACATGATGTCTTGTCTCGTCACTTTTAGACTTTCAGACTAATGGACTTCAATACCTAGAAAAAACTTCATGAGCCCCAAATCAGTCATTTCAAATTCAATTTCCATGACTATTCTAAATTCTTTTATGCCAAAATCACCAGTAAATATTAAATCATCTACATACAGGAAGACAATTAACATGCTACCTTTCTCATTCACTTTGGTATACAATGTCGGTTCACTTTCACTTTTGTGAAATCCATTCTCGGTGAGTAGGAATCAATGCGACTATACCAAGCTCTCGAAGCTTGCTTCAAACCATACAATGCATTTTTCAGCATGTACACTTTGTGCTCTTGTCCTGGAACTTCATAGCCTTGTGGTTGTTCCACATATACTTCTTCATCCAGATAGCCATTCAGAAATGCTGATTTGACATCCATTTGATAAAAATGCCATTTTTTTTTGCAGCAATGGCCAAAATTGTTCTAATTGTATCCATGCATGTAACTGGTGCAAAAGTTTCATTGAAATGTTTGTCGGGTTGTCGTGTGAACCCTCTTGCTACCATTCTTCCCTTGTGCTTCTGCACATTCCCATCAACATCTTGCTTGGTTTTGTAAATCCATTTGACGTTGATTACATATTTATCTTTTGGTACATCTACCAGTTCCCATGTTTGTTTTTTTCTCAATGCATTCTATTTCTTCATCCATGGCTTATGCCCATACTTCATCTTCAGCAACTTCCTCAAATGTTAGAGGATCATCTATTTGAGAAAATAATGCAAAGAGAGAGAATGAATTTGGTGGACCAGCTTCATATATTTCATGCAGACTTATTGTCTTCATTGGATCTGTTGATGTCGACCTCAACAAACTGCTTGATGGAGTCTTTTGTCCTCTTGGTGTACTTGACGGTGTAGCTTGAGCTACGACTTGTGTTGACATTCCTTGTGTTGAACCATGTTGCGGTGTCATGGGAGTTGATGGTAATGTGACTGGTTGATTTACATGTGGTATTTGAACCACTTCCTCTGTCATGTCATCATGCTCTACATTCGACACAATCTTGACATTCTTCTCAATGGTTCCATCCCATGATTCATTCTCGACAAATTGAACACCGCGACTGACGATCACTTTCCTTGTGATAGGGTCATACAACTTCTATGCTTTTGTGTCTTCAGAATTACCAACAAAAATACATTTTTGTCCCTTGTTGTCTAATTTCTTTCTTGGCTCATCTGGCACATGAGCATATACATGCAACACAACCAAAAACTTTTAAATGAGAAACACTATGTTTCATACCTGTCCATGCTTCTTTAGGAACTTTATTCTTCACGCTTTTTGTCAGACACCAGTTCATAATGTGTACAACAGTTGTGACTGCTTCAGCCCAATATTCATTTGGCAAATGCTTGGCTGCCATCATGTTGCGTGCCATCTTCATAATGGTTACATGCTTTCTCTCTACGACATCGTTCTGCTAAGGTGTATACCACACAGTGAATTGCTTCTGTATGCCATGGGTTTTGCAGAAATTTAGAAATTTATTTGAAACATATTCACCGCCTCTATCTGTCCTTAAGAATTTGATGTGGTGTCCACTATGGTTCTCCACGAGTGCTTTGAACTGCTGAAAACAACTAAATGCATCAGATTTATGTTTCAAAAAATATACCCATGTTTTTCTTGAGTAGTCATCAATAAATGTAAGAAAATAATTGCAGCCACCAATGGATGATGTCTGCAATGGGCCACAAATGTCAGAGTGCACGATCTCAAGTTGTGTGTGTGCTCTATTTGACTTTCCGAATGGAAAATTTTCTCTATTTTTCTTGCCAAAAATGCAGCCTTCACAAACTCTATCTGGTTTGTCTATCAATGGAAATCTTTTCACCATATTCTTTGTGTGCAATAGCTTCAAGCCCACCAAAATTTAGATGTCCAAATCTGAAATGCCATAGCTAGGAATCATCCTGAAATTCTATTTGAAATGCTGCTTGAATTTCAATGCTGTCATTTTCTTTCTTATCATAGTGTATGACTGCTTCTTCACTTTATGCCTTGAATGCAACACTTGTATTGTCTGGAACTATATTCAATGGAAACAAGCAATCTTGTCATTGGCACTTTTGCTATCAGTTGGTTGCTTGGACGTATGTCTTTAATCACATAATGATTTCCCTCCATGTAGACTCTATAAACTTTATGTATCAGTTGTCCAATGCTCAAAAAATTATGTTTTAGACCTTTCACATGATAAACATCAAGGATACACTTATGCTCCCCCTGTTTGGTTAGAATACCAACAATACCTTTTCCCAAAACAGTGACTTGGACATTATTTCCAAGTGTAACATCAGTTTGAACTGAATTATCTAGACTAGAAAAAAAAATTAAATTACCAGTCATATGATTGCTACAGCCTAAGTCTAAATACCATATGTCACATGGAATTTCTTGGATGGTATTGCATTCAATTGGGGATGTGCATGCCATCAACATTGCAACGAAGTGCTGGTGTTCGTCGACTGGTTTTGGCTTTGCCTTCCTTGGTCATACCGCTTCTTCCTGCATTCATATGCATAATGACAAAATTTCTTACAGGAATGATATTGGATTTTTTATTTATGAAACCTCTGACCACTTAGCTGACTTGGGTTTTGATTCTGTCCTCTACCAGCGACATCTGTGGGACTGTTGTTTCGTCCTCCTCTTGAGAAGTTTCTTCCTCTACCTCTAGAATTATTTCTCCCCCTCCCTCTACCATGGCTTATGGATGACTGTGCTACAAATGCACCTTCCAATGATGTATTTGTTCTGTTGATTATGTGTTCATGATTGATGAGTTAATCTTGCAGCTCATCAATGGTGAACACCGTCATGGCTTTGTTTTCTTCCAAGGTCACAACCAAGGATTCAAATCTTGGGGGAAGACTTCTGAGTATATTTTCAACCACTCTTTGATATACTATGGTGTCTCCATGATATTTCTGATCCGGCGGATTATTCCTCTTTGAAGATCCAGTATGGTACATGGTTTAGAAACGGCGGTTGAAGATAATCGGACGGCGAAAACCCAAAGAAGCCACGCAGATCGGACGTCGGAAGCTTTTCCCTTCTGCAACGTCAAGGCTCGAAATCCTTTTCCCTTCCGCAACGTCGGGGCTCGAAATCCTTTTCCCTTCCGCAACGTCGAGGCTCGAAATCCTTTTCCCTTCCGCAACGGTGGGGCTCGAAAGCCTTTTGGCAGCCGCAACGACGGAAGCTTAAACGGATCGAAAGACAAAGCGATTCGGGAGCCACAACGGTGGATAGATAAAAGATCGAAAAAAAGGAAGTGGTGCGCCATCCGCAATTGCGGAAACCAAATGACTAAAGCTTCCGACTTGAAAATCAGCCGACGGCCGATCGAGACAGAGTTCATCGATGGGAAAAGAATCGGAGCCCGTTCCTTATCCTCTTCTGTAATGGCGGACGAGCAGATGATTACGACTTCCGATGCAAACATTGCAATGGTTCGTGCGGGGGAATTTTCAAAACGGATTTGCAGAATCTTGATGCCGGGTGATTGTAATGTCAGGAGATGAACAGCCTGGGGCATTTGGCAGAAGGAGACGAACAATCACATTTCTTTGAACGCTTTTGCTCATTGTAACGGCAAAAATAGGTATAAAGGGAAAAAAGGTTTACTGTAGGGGGGCAGTTTGGACGCAGTGGGGACTCAATTCGTTGGGAGCACAGTGTAGCGTTTTCTCTGTGATGAGAAGCTTCGGAGAGCATTTTGTTGTTCCTGTTGAAGTCAACTACTCTCAGTTATACTTGGCTTCTTTTGGCTGTTAAAGTCCAGTTTTGTAACTTTCAGAGAGAAGGTCTTGAAGACTTTATTGTTAATGTCCAGTTTCTGTGATTAGTCCAGAACCATTTGTACCATTTTAAAACCATTAATTGGATTGGTTCCTATTGGAGAGGGACCCGGAGATGTAGCCCAGTGGAGGGGGTGAACTCCGTTATCAACGTCTGTTTGTGACTCTGGTTCTGTGTTTTCTGCTTGGCATCTATTTATCAGTCTTGTTTTTAATTCCTGTTCTGAGCATTTAATTTCTGTTATTGCTATTCCTTTAAGTAACCTATTGCACACATTCTTTTACAACAAACTTTTAATGCACTAAAGTCGAGGTCCAACGGATCATATTATGGTATCAGAGCTGGTTGACTGCTTGTGCAAGTTTGTGAATGCTTACCAGGTCCAGGTTAAAGGTTGGTGAAGGAGAATTAGTTGAAGGAGATCCTAAGATTGGCTCCAAGAGAACATTCTCAAGAACCATGTCTTCTCCACGAGAGGAAGAAGAAGGACATACCGAACGGGAAAAACCTGTCATTTTTGAAACTGAGTTTCTGGAGGCTTTTATGAGCATGAAATCCATGATGGAAATTCTACTCAATGAGCGAGTAGAATGGAAGAAGAAAGAAGAAGGATTTCATCCAGAGATGCAGAAGTGAAGCCGGAAGAAAAGGGTAAAGGAGTAGGAGGTGATGGTGATCCTCCTGACACTAAACAGACTTTTTCTTCTCCTCATACTTCTCATTCAAATAATGCAAGTCCTAATATGCCTTATTTCAAATTGGATGTAAAATTTGAATTACCTATTTATAATGGAGATGTAGATGCTGAAAAATTAGACAATTGGATCAAGCAGCTTGAATTATATTGCAGGGTGCAGGGCATTAATGATGACCCTTCCAGGATTCAATTGGCCACTTTGAGGATGAGTGGAATGGCTCTTACTTGGTGGGAGAGCAAGATTCAGCAAGATCTTCGAAAGAATGGTAAAATTATCTCAGTTTGGAATGAATTCATTGAAGTATTAAGAAAGCAATTATATCCTTTAGGTCACATGCAGCAATTAACCATGAATTGGCAAATGTTTAGACAAGCTAAAGGACAAAGCATTCAAGATTATACTCATGAATTCAGAAAGAGGGCTATTGCATTGAATGTTTCATTAGATACACAGGAAACTATTCTTAAGTACATTGGTGGCATGCATTCTTATTTGAAGCATACTTTGTTGATGTTTAATCCTAGTAATTTGGATGATGTATGTGTTCAAGCTACCCATTTAGAAGCCAGGGGTAAGCATGCTAATGATACTTTTGTGAAGAAGTCATTTAAATTTGACAGCAAATCAAAAGGTAAAGATAAGGGGAAAAAGAAGATGGCTACTGTTAAGAAAGAGGGTGAAAAGCCTACATGTTCGCATTGTCAGAAGGGACATGATGTCTCTAAGTGTTGGAAACTTCATCCGGAGTTAAGGCCAAAGAAGTTCGGAGGAAACAAAGACAAAGGAAAAGCAAAAGCTACTGCAGCAGTTATTCAAGACTTGGGATCTGACTCAGGTGATGAAACAAAAGTTACAGTTGTCGAAATCCAAGGTAAGGATAAAAGTATCTCACTTTCCATTGATGCACAATCCAGTTCTAGTGCAAGTACAAGTCTGCCATCTACTTCTAAGCAAAATGATAAAGATAGAAGTGCACTGTTTCATGTTCGTGTCATTGCAAATCACACAAATATTGATACATTGTTTGATAGTGGTTCACAAGTAAATCTGATATCAGAAGAAGTGGTTAAGAAGTTGCATTTAGTTAATGTACCTCATGAAAAGCCCTATCCTCTAGGTTGGGTTACTAATGATACACGATTGCAAGTTACAAGGAAATGTGTATTAAAATTTGCAATTACCGAAAAGTTTAGGGATGAGGTAGAATTGGATGTAGTACCACTTGACATTTGTGGAATTGTACTTGGGAGTCCATATTTGTATGACCGGAAAGCAGTCTTTTATAGAGAGCAGAATAAGTATCATATTTTTAAAGAAGGTATGGAATATATTGTACAAGCACATAAGATGAAAACCAATCTAGCAATAGTCTCTGCAGGACAAATGAAGAGGTTGGTAAATGCTAGTAAGAATTTTGTGTTGATGATGGTTAAGATGAAAAATGATGAAGTCTCTAAATATTTTGAAGAATGTGACCCTAAGCATAAATCTGAACTGATTGACATCATTTCTGAATATGATGATTTGTTTCAAGATCCGAAGGGGTTACCACCGAAGAGAGAGATTCAGCATGAGATACATTTGCAGTAGGATGTGCCACTCCCGAACATAGCCATGTACCGGATGTCTGTAATGCAGAACGAGGAAATCAAGAAGAAGGTTCAGGAGCTGATTGAGAAGGGGGTCATCCATCCCAGCACTTCTCCTTGCGGCTCTCCTATAGTCTTGGTTCCAAAGAAGGATGGCTCGTGGAGGATGTGTATCGACTACAGGGCCCTTAACAAAATCACCATTAAAAACAGGTATCCTCTTCCTCGTATTGATGATTTGCTTGATCAGTTGAAACATGCAACTTATTTTACAAAATTGGATCTGCGTAGTGGGTATCATCAAATCCGTGTTGCTGAGCATGATGCTTGGAAAACAGCTTTTAAAACGAAACAGGGTTTGTATGAATGGCTTGTAATGCCTTTCGGGCTATGTAATGCTCCTGCTACTTTCATGCGGGTCATGAATGATGTCTTTCGTTCATTCATTGATGATTTTGTAATTATATATCGAGATGATATCCTGGTGTTTAGCAAAACTTGGGAAGAGCATGTTGTACATGTGAAGAAAATTTTAGATGTACTAAGAAAGGAAAAGCTTTATGTAAAAATGTCTAAATGTGAATTTGCTAAAAATTCGTTAGTATATCTAGGCCATATTATTGGTGGAGGCCACCTGCGAGTGGACCCAGCCAAGGTTGTTGTCATTGTAAACTGGCCACGGCCTAACACCGTTACTGAAATCAGAGGTTTTCTGGGTGCGGTTCAGTATTGGAGGAAATTCATTTCTGGGTTTTCCTCCATTGTTGCGCCGTTACATGCATTGACAAGTGTTAAAGAAATTTTCCAGTGGGGAGGCAAGCATCAGAGAGCCTTCGACACTTTGAAGGAAAAGATTAGCACAGCACCAGTTCTGACATTGCCAGATTTGCAGCAGCCATTTGAGATTGAAACCGATGCCAGCGGGTTTGCCATGGGAGCAGTTTTGATGCAAGGAAGGAAGCCAGTCTGTTACCATTCAGAGACATTCTCTACTGCTATAAGTAACTATCCGACCTATGACAAAGAATTGTATGCTCTAGTACAGAGTGTGAAGAAGTGGAAACATTATATCATGGGCAAAGAGATAGTCATACATACTGATCATCATCCACTTCAATATTTACAATCTCAAACTAAAATACAACAAAGTAGGCATTTAAGATGGATGGGGTTCTTACAACAGTTTCATCTCATAATCAAGTACAAAAAGGGAATTCATAATAAAGTAGCAGACATGTTATCAAGGCCACCTACAAATGCTTCAATCATTCTTCAGAACAGGTCATTAACACATGAAATTTATATTGAACAGTATGCAGAAGATACAGATTTTAAGAAAGTATATGCATCACTAATACATGGTAAACATGAAGAGAACTATTTTGTGCATGAACAGCTCTTGTATCATCTCAGTAAACTCTGTATTCCAAAGAAAGAAAGAGTGCATGTGATCCGAGAGGCACATAGTTCATTGATAGCAGGACATTTTGGTGTAAGCAAAACATTGTCTGTATTGCAGAATCATTGTTATTGGCCTCAAATGCAAGAAATTGTAGCTAAATATATAAGAGGTTGTGTTATGTGTGCAACAAGTAAACCTAGCAATAGGAAATTGGGTTTGTACACTCCTCTTCTAGTTTCTTCTCGTCCTTGGGAAAGTATTTCTATGGACTTTGTAGGGGGGATACCTATGTCTAGAAAAGGACATGATTACCTATATGTCATTGTGGATAGATTCAGCAAAATGTGTATCTTAATGCCATGTAACAAGCAGATCACCGTTGAACAAACAGCTCATTTATTCTTTCAAAATGTTTGGGTACATTTTGGGCTACCCATGTCTATTGTATCTGATCGAGATTCCCGGTTCTTGGGAAAATTCTAGTCAACTTTATGGGAGCTTATGGACACTAAACTGAAGAAAAGTACAGCTTTTCATCCACAGACCGATGGGAAAACAGAGGTAGTGAATAGAACAGTGGTTCAGCTACTCAGAGGATATTGTAGTAAGCATCCTAAACTTTGGGATGAGCAGTTGCAGTATATACATCATGCTTACAATCATGCAGTTCATTCTTCCACGAAGAAATCTCCTTTTGAAACTTGTTTTGGTTATCTGCCAAAAACACCGATGGACTTCTCTTTTGGCAAAGATGTAGTGGATGGACATCCTGACGCAGATAAAGCTTTAAAGTTCATTCAAAAAATCCAAGCAATGCAGCAGGCAGTTCAAGAACAGTTGGAGAAGAGCCAGGCAAAGTACAAAGCCAGGCATGACAAGCATCGAGTTGATCATCAATTTCAGGTTGGTGACCGAGTTTGGTTACACATCACCAAAGAAAGAATGAAAGGTGAAGGTAAAAAGCTTAAGCCTATCAGGTATGGTCCTTTTGAGATCTTGGAAAAGATCGGTACTAATGCTTTTCGCTTGAATTTACCTCCATACATGCAAATTTATTCAGTTGTCAATGTTGAGAATCTTAAATTGTATGAGCCTCCTATGATCATGGATGAGGAAATTAACATACAGATTCCTTCAATAGATGATTTGGCACCTGAATATATGAAAAAGTTGCAGGATGATTTTATTCTTGACAGAAATGTAAGGACTTCACGAAGGGAAATGCTGAGTACCTTCGAGTGGGGCTGAAAGGAATGCATCCTGGAAAAGCAAGATGGATGGAGATTGGTAAAGTGAGGGAACTTTACCCTCACTTACTTGCAAAATAATTCATGCTTTTGGTGGTCCAAAATCTCTCCAATGGGGAGGATTGATCTGGTGGATTATTCCTCTTTGAAGATTCAGTATGGTACATGGTTCAGAAACGGCGGTTGAAGATAATCGGATGGCAAAAACACAAAGAAGCCGCGTAGATCGGACGTCGGAAGCTTTTCCCTTCCGCAACGTCGGGGCTCGAAATCCTTTTCCCTTCCGCAACATCGGGGCTCGAAAGCCTTTTCCCTTCCGCAACGTCAAGGCTCGAAAGCCTTTTCCCTTCCGCAACATCGGGGCTCGAAAGCCTTTTCCCTTCCACAACGGCAGGGCTCGAAAGCCTTCCAGCAGCCGCAACGGCAGAAGCTTAAACAGATCGGAAGACAAAGCGATTCGGGAGCCGCAATGGCGGATAGATAAAAGATCGGAAAAAAGGAAGTGGTGCGCCATCCGCAACTGCGGAAACCAAATGACTAAAGCTTTCGACTTGAAAATCAGCCGACGGCTGATCGAGACAGAGTTCATCAATGGGAAAAGAATCGGAGCCCGTTCCTTATCCTCTTTCGCAACAGCAAACGAGCATATGATTACGACTTCCGATGCAAACATTGCAATGGTTCGTGCGGGGGCATTTTCAAAACAGATTTGCAGAATCTTAATGCTGGGTGATTGTAACGTCAGGAGATGAACAGCCTGGGGCATTTGGCAGAAGGAGACGAATAGTCACATTTCTTTGAACGCTTTTGCTCATTGTAACGACAAAAATAGGTATAAAGGGAAAAAAGGTTTGTTGTAGGGGTGTAGTTCGGACGCAGTGGGGACTCAATTCGTTGGGAGCACAGTGCAGCGTTTTCTCTGTGATGAGAAGCTTCAGAGAGAATTTTGTTGTTCCTGTTGAAGTCGACTACTCTCAGTTATACTTGGCTTCTTTTGGCTGTTGAAGTCTAGTTTTGTAACTTTCAGAGAGAAGGTCTTGAAGACTTTATTGTTAATGTCCAGTTTCTGTGATTAGTCCAGAACCATTTGTACCATTTTAAAACCATTAATTGGACCGGTTCCTATTGGAGAGGGACCCAGAGACGTAGCCCAGTGGAGGGGGTGAACTCCGTTATCAATGTCTGTTTGTGACTCTGGTTCTGTGTTTTCTGCTTGGCATCTGTTTATCAGTCTTGTTTTTAATTCATGTTCTGAGCATTTAATTTCTGTTATTGTTGTTCCTTTAAGTAACATGTTGCACGCATTCTTTTACAACAAACTTTTAATGCACTAAAGTCGAGGTCCGACGGATCAATTTCAGTTGATTTATCAAACCAGCCACTCTAGTGTAGAATGAGTCTACTGACTATGTTTCTTTCATTGACAAAGATTCAAAATCTCTTCTCAGAGTTTGCAACTTTGTAGTCGTTACCTTGTCCAAACCTTGATAGGAGGTCCCCAATGTGTCCCATGTCTTCTTAGCGGTATTAGTTGTTGCTACTCTTGGGAGTATGCTTTCATGCATGGCTTGGTGTGTATATAACTGAGCTTTTACATCTTTATTCCTTTGTTCCCTCCGCGCATCTTTCTCAGCTTGTGTGAGATTATTATGTGCCGCTTGATCTGTTGTTTCTGTATAACCATTCTAAACTATTTCCCAAACATCTTGACCTCTGAGCAAACCCTTCATTGTTAGAGACCAATACTCATAATTCTTTCCTGTAAAAATTGGAGTTTGCAAACTCGACATATTTGACCGGAAGTGGAAGCCATTTTTTAATTTACCTTAGGAAATTACTTTTTTTCCTTTTTAGGACAACATTTCTTTATTAAACTTGCTCTGATACGAGATCTCAGGAAAAACGGTGGCTACAACAATTAACTTGAGTTACCGCGCAACGCAACCTTTTTGTTTTCCCCTTTTTACTTTTGCGGATCAACTCGGCAAGTTTTGTCGATGTATCAGAAGAACTCAGTGAGTTCTGTCGACACGATCTCTGGTCACTTGCGATTTGTTTTCGATATCATCAAGGAAGTTAACGAGATTTTTTGAGGTTGTTTTTTGTTGGCAAGTTTTTGCAGTTTTTCTAAATTTTCCACTGAGTCAAACCTATTGGAAGAACTCATTAAGTTGTGCCGACGTATCGGATCAACTCGACAAGTTTTGTCGACATATCACAAGGACTCAGTGAGTTTTGTTGACACGGTCGCAAGCTACTTGTGAGTTGATTCTGATTCAACCAAGGATATTAGAATTTGTTGCCAAGTTGGTTGCGGACAAATATTCGGAGATCTTCTAGAAAACCATTGACACGTTAATGATCATCGGAAGCTTTCTTTAAGTTTTGTTGACACTTTAAATCTTTCAGTTTTACCGCCTCGATTTATCAATCAGAAGTTTTCGAAGATTTTTTCTCAGAAGAGTTCTCTAAGTTTGGCCAGCATGGTAAAATCCATCAGAAGTTATCGCGGAGCTCTTTCGACACTATCGGCGGAACTCATCATTTCTCATCGACACTATCGCAGAAAATCTCACACTTCACCGTCGATGTATCAAAAAAACTTGGAGGAAATTGTCGACACATGCTGACATTACACAATGAGTTTCCAAAGTGGCCCCTAACGAAGTTTTTTATCCCGCAACATTAATTACTTTTCAACCACCATATTAGTCATGGTTTTGGCAATATATATATATACGACACACTGATTTTTCTTTTTACTGCAAACATTGTTTGGAGCGCATCCAATTGACAAAGGACATTTGGAGATTTCACATTACGCCCAACACCGTACTCATATCGCTTCTCAATAGGTACGTACTTGAAACCATATTTTTCCTTGTTGACTCTTTTAGGTTTTAAAGACTATATCATATGTGTGGTTGAGTTTTAGAGTTTTAGCTAGTTTTACCGTGTTTGATTTTTCTATCGTCTCCCGTACCCCTTTTCCTGTTAGAAGAAATCCACGGCCCTAGGGTATTTTTTCGTTACAATGAGCCAACTGCTAAAGTCACCCAAAGATTTTTTTGAAGAGATCCTTGGCCTCACGACCGCTTTTATGCCCTAGAATGCATTTCCGATAGAACGTAGGGGTTTTACAAACCTTCAAACCTGCTAGTCCATCCTTCATGGAGTTTATGCTCAGTGTTTTCTAAGCGGTTTTGTTCCTTCTCCAAGCCGATGTTGTGATGATCGCGAACCGCAGAGACTTAGCATGGATGCCCCAATGGGATAGGTGCTTCGCACCCTATGTGAGTCTTCGGTCATGTAGGTCAAGGGATAAGTATGCGACAAAGAAGAAATTCATGATGTGCTTATACCTTAAGCCTTGATATGCTTCGGAGCCTTGGGAGATTTTCTCCTCAGCCCGCGTATATGTGAAGATGCATTGTTTGCAACCCTTCCTAGGGTCGATTCCATGGTGCAGAATTTCGTCGGGGTCTTAAGCACAAACCAGAGATTTATAGTGACCCAAAGTTTCCTCAGTTTTAGGGTTTAAGGCATTGTCACGTTTCACTAAGTTCTTCTTTTACCTTTGAGGGAAATAATGGTAGAAACTTCGACACCTAAATGATTTTGAACCTAATAAACAAAAGGATGGAAGTAAAACTTGTGAACTCTTTATAATTTGGTAAAATCAATCAACATTGGTGCATTAAAGAACAAGTAATAAAATGTTAAGCTTTCAGCTTGCTTTGCCTCATTATTATTAGGAACGAAAAGGGGACATATGATAACAGCACACAGTAACTCTCACAATGGCACATACACATATATTGATAAGGTTTCATTTAAGATTTGTGAGCACACACTCTTGTCACAAGCCTAAACTAACTAAGCAACTTCTAAGGCACTAGTACATGTGGACATTTTTCCCACGGAAAATCGTTGCTATTGCAACACTTGTGCGTTGCTATAGCGACGCACATGACTCCTTCTTTTCGTGGAAAAACTTTTGTAGCTATAACAACACTTTCCATACTTCGTCGCTATTGCGACGTAAATCTAGTGTCGCTATTGCGACGAATGGTTGGTTTCTACTGTGACGAAGGGTCGTATCTATTACAACGAATGAATGGTTGCTATTGCGACGAAGTTTCGTCACTGTTGTGATGAATATTTAGTGACGAACCACCATATTTCGTCGCTATAGTGACGATAATACCAAAAAAGTGATGACTAAAATACCAAAAAGTGGCGACGAAAGTCCGTCGCTATAGCAGCGACAATACAAAAATTTGCAACGAATTTGCTACACCAGTGACGATGCTTTGTCAAAACATGAAAGGAAGGTTCATCGCAATAGCGATGGAACCACATCACTATAGCGAAGACTACAAAAATTTGTGTAAGGGGTGGTTCGTCGCTATAGTGACGATTCATGTATTTTTTTTTTTAGACTTCGTCACTATAGCAATTGTTATCCAAATTTTTTTTTTTAAATGACCATTTCTCTTTGAATTTGAATGTAGCCCCTTTGTGCATAGATCTACAATGGTTGCAAATTTTGTCATTCTACCCTTGTATTGTCCAAAATTTTTGATAACATGAGTACTATAGTTTGGAGGGGTGCCTTAGGATCACTCTTTGTTGTTTGAATGGGGGCAGTGACCTCATTAAGAGCGATGATCTCTTATAGCACTTTGGAATCCATGTTAGTAATTTATTCCTCTACTATGTGCTCTACCCCATTTTAATACACCTCCAATGGTTCCTCTTCCAAATTTTCAATCATGTGGATCTTCCATGAGTCATACACTTGTGTCCCTTGGACATTTCTCTTTACAGTTAAAACATACCCCTTTGTGCAGAGAAAACAATCACTACAAGGTATTTCATTCTACTCTTGGATTGTCCAAACTAGCAATAACAAGGGTGTTGCATTTTTAATTTTCCTTAGGACAACTCTTTGTTGTTCAAGAGGGCACAACTTATATGAATGGGCTCTTTCAACACATCAATATACATGACAACTACATACGAAGGAAAAAAATTTACTACAAGCATGCTAGCTTGGAGGAACTCTTTCACGTAGTGGACCACCATGTCTTATTGCTTTATGTTGTTTAGGGCTAAGAAATAATCGTCTTGGATATAAGCCTGTAAGTAGTTATAAAAAGTAAGCTCAAAATTCACCCTTCCTTTAGCTTTTCCCTAATCAAATGTAGATCCTTATTGGTGTAGGGTTGTAAATGGGATTTTCCAATAATCCACCATAGGATTATTCAAAAGAAATGTGACAACTTCGCTATACAAACCCTTGAATCACAAGCAAGGCCATCACCTAACAATCATGTCATCCCTAAAAACTACCTTGATGAAATGATAATTTTTATTAAAATTCCATCACATTTGGTGGTTTCTAAGTTTCAAGCTAAATGAGAGTTGAAGCACCTAAAAGCTCCAATAAAGTTGCTAGATAGTATAGTTACCTAATCAAGGAAAAATATCTCAAGCATCCTATGCGAACAAAAATCCAACATACAAACTTTAATCACAATTACACAACTTATGATGGACTGTATCAAGCAACAACATAGTTAATCAACCTTAAAAGATCACAACTCCCTCTAGCATAATTAACACCAAACAAGAATTGTACAGAAAGGTAAGGTCAAATTAGTCATGGCCTAGATAGGAGAGGTTACAACATACCACTTTAAGGATGAGGGAGGTCATCACAATCCATGTCCCATCTAGGAGAGATCATACATAGTCACAATCCATTAGGATACACCTTACACAGTCACAAATAAGGTTTAGCATCCCCAGAGGGATGACGCCAAAGCTAACAGAGTATCCCATAGAACTGAACATAGCCTATATTTTCAGCAGAAAAATGGTCTTGGATCAACCTAATACAGTCACAAGTCAGCTTCATAAAGTCACGGCCCAGCATGTCAACAAGAGAGACACCACACATTCCATGGGTCATATGCATAAAGTCACAGCTCAGCAAGAGAGACACCACACAATCCACAGGTCATATGCATAAGGTCACAACTCAGCACAACTCGCGATTTAGTAAATAAGGGAGCACAAAACAACCCTTAAACTCAAATATGGTAACCCAGGGATGAAGTAGTGAAAACCTAGCAACATAATCCTTGATGCCAAACTGAAATATCCGAGCTGAGATGTATCTTCTTTGATGCATCCATAATGAAGGATAAGACTTGTTTTTATAACTATAAACTTCAATTTACATCCATTCTCAAAATGGAAAGAAGATTCCAAAGCTGGGCAACGATTTGCTCTCCAAATCATTCTATCCATACTTGAATGCAATACAAAGAGTGTAAAAGCTCTTGGCCATTAAGTTTCCCATACCCACTGACTGACTAAAGAATAATTGCAAGAAAAAGGGTATAACAAATATGGGCAATGATTTGCCCATCCAAATATTTCTATCTCAACACTCCTCAAGGTCTCAACACAAAAGATCTTATTTTAAGGTTGATTTCAATGGGTATCCTTTAGGAAGGCCTTTAATCCAATCAATGTCCAACTAAACAAATAGGAAGCAAAGAGGAAATCATGAAACAAGCATAAAACTAATAGCAAGAAGCTACATTTTGATCATTGTCTAGCAGCATACCAAATGTCTAATGGATATTGATGCACCTACCTTATGAATGGCATGCCATGAGAGGTTATGGGTAACATAATATAAGATTAGCATTATCGAATTATTTACTAGCAAAATTAATGGAGAAATTCAGCAGTCAGCAGATTTGCAAAATAGGTCTGTACACTTTGCACTATTCCAAGTCCTAGCTTACAAATTTTAAATATGTTTCTAGCACACAAATGGTTATCATTTCTAGGCCTGTTTATTTTTTACTTTATCCCAGTAGCCACATCGAATTTCTAACCTTTCATGGTAATATAATGTAAGGCTTTTCATTATGGAGATGTGTACCTAAATGTAGCAAAACATCAAACCTAAGCTAGCAGGTCCATATGGACCTCTACAAATTTATAAATCCAGTGAAATAGCAAACAGGAATTTAATGACCTTCCTTTGAGGGACTAAGGCATCACTTTCCCCAAGATTTTGCTTACCATTTCACAACAGCAATGTAATTTTGCTTCCCAGGTAAGTTCCCCCCCGCCCTACCCCAGAGTTCTAGCATTGAAACCTCTGGCTCTAATACCAAATTGTAACTACAAAGCTTATGCTATGCCAACAAATTTTTTCAGACACTACTTGTTGTAAATATCATGCATGGCTCCTTATTATGTAGGAGGAAAATAGATACACAATATAATTTTTCCTTTCACAAATATATAGGTAGTAAAAACTCTGTTTAGAACGAGTTTCAAGAAAAAAAAGTGCAGAGCCACCAAAGGCAAGAGATTAAAAGAAAGATAACCCAAAACAATGGTATTACTATATATTCAACTATAAGTTATAATTGATATTTATATATGGAAAACACATAAATTTGACAATTATCTGTGATCAATTGACTGAAAAATACCATCTTTTAACTCGACTTTATACCAGGGAATTGACCTATATAAGATAAATATGTAACAAGCATATTCCTAACAAAGGCTTGAGACAACCAAGCTGCTTGTTGAAAAAAGGTGCTTTCCAACTAAAATGATGATCCAAATATTGTAGAATATCTCTTTCAAACTTGCCATAGAACCTTTGTACCTCACATTCATCGCAGAATTGTAATTTATAATTCTCGACTCATAAATATAAGTACTTACCTATATCAACACACACTAGCCTCTTAAGCTATTTGAAAACGAGAACTTGTATGTCTCAAAGAGAGACAAACTCTTTGAGACAAAAAAGTTCTCATGTCTGGTTATGGAATATTGTCCAATGAAAAGGATGATCCAGAGACTAGAATTTCCCTTTCACACTTGCCAGAGAACAATTGTCCATCACCTTCATTGCAGAATTGCATTTCAAACTACTCAACTCATATAGATAAACACTATCTATTTCACCACACACTAACCTCTTGAGCAATCTAAAAAGCATCAACCCTACAATTCCATCTCTCATCTTAATTGCTCGTATGGCTTCCCATCTTAAATCATTGTAAGGCTAGTTGACTATTTAAACTATTGCAACAAGTGCTTTCCTCGTTGAACCCACTGATATTGTTGACTCTGCAAACACTATTATTAGCACTTCAATTACAATCTCCCTTCTCACTAGCATTGTCACTTTTACTAGTATTTGGTAAATACTACTATTTCAGCTATCATGGATGTGACTTCAGTCAACGTAGTTTTCTTAAGGTAGTTTGTCTATTTCCATTAATTGTAAAGTCAACATAGTTTTATTAAGGTAAGTTGTTTGTCTATTTCCATTTAATGTAAAATCATCCGGGAGTGATCTCTGTTTTAAACCTATTCCACCAGTCATCTAATAAATTAAATCCCAACAGAGAAAATTGTGTTGGAATTTGTCAGTGATGCCAATATAATATCTAGTCCGTATCAATCATCATCCAAAGAGAATATATTTTATCAAACATGCATTCCTACCATTGTAATAATGTAATATGAATTTCCAAAGAACCTCCACAGTTTGAGTTGCAATGAGATATTTCTTGTTCAGGCCTACTACATTAACCCACCTATGAAATTTATTAAAATAGTATAACAATGAAGTTTATGATGGATTCAATCCGAGTCGAATATACATTCAAAAAATAAAAAAAGGAAATAGTATTTCCTGCTTTACGTTGGATACCCATGATGACTCTTAAAAAATAGTTGTTTTGCAAGGTGATATTTCAAGACAAAAAGCAAAGAACACGAATTGTAAGCTCCTTAAAAACCTGACAAAATCTTTAGACTTGCACACTCATGGAAAGTTCTCAACCCAATATGTGTGAGCTAAGTGGCAATTTTACACCTTGTGACTGACTCGACAAGATTTTATATTGCCTGAAAAACAAAAATGCAGCTCTAATTGCAAGACAAACTACAATCCTCTAGAAGAGTCCATAAAAGGTTGTAGATATATTCTCACTGAATCACAACCTGACCATCCTTCGCTTGAGCATGCATGTACCTGCCATTATGTTTTTGGTCTTCTTTGCCATGCAGGCATGGCAAGAAATTAAACATTCAAACCTCAGGACAAAAATTTACTCATGTTTGTAGAAGGTGCACCTAAAATTGGTGGTAATAATACCTAGGCTTCATTTGAGCATTCACATAACTACCATCACATTTTTGGTCTGCAGACATAGCAAGCGATGAAACATTTGCTCAAACATTTATAGGTGAAACTAAGATTGGTATTAATAATAATGCCCAATAGGGAAATGGCACTTCAATTGGATTAAGTTTTGGAAATATTGGGGCACGGAAATTAAAACAAAAGGCTAAAATTTAATTTGTGATATTTACAGCTGATTGAAAATTTAAAAGCATCCACTACAAACAAAAAATATACACAAGTGCAGAAACAAACAAAAACATTTGACTAAGCTCCAACTAAATAGAGCAGGTGCTATTTCCAATCAAAGATCAAGAATAAAATTATAAATACCCTTTAATAAAAAACATATTAATCAAAAAATCAAGCATGCAACTTGGAGGATATACATAATGATGAATAGGAATTGGTTCTGGTTGCAACTGCAACAGGGACCAAATAGAAATATTTTCACAAATTTTTCACAAATAGGAATAGCGACGAAAGGTGTATAACGTCTCTAGAGCGATGATCCTCGGGTTCATTTTCAAAATTTTCAAAAAAATTAAACTATTTTTCCACTAAAAATGCGATTTTAACTTTTCGTGGCAAACTTTCGTGGGAAAATTGAGCCATATGTAGTAGTGAGGAATTACCTCTCTCCACCTTACAAAACTGTCTCTGAATGGCTGGCAATAAATGGTAAATACAACTCTTTTCTCTATTATAACATTAGACACTGGTCAAAATCTCATTTTGAAAAAACAATGATTCATATACTAAGTAGCTTTGGCTCTATTTTCAGTTATTTCATGTTTAATACAAAATGCATGATGTTTTAAGTTATTAGAGATAACCACGACATTGCTAAGACATCTCTCACTATGCTCATGTTTTATTTGCTACTCTCACCGAGAAGGATTATCCCCCAAAGGATAGTTCGAAAATGATAAACGCGCACCATGCCTAAAAAGAGTGGCAAGAAGAAAGCTAAGGCTAGTGAGGTCGATTCAGATATGGAGATCATCTCCAGGACTGAGATCACTTTCAAGGACACTAAGGCCATTACAGGAGCTAACCAAGAGTTCAAATGGGGGGAGATATATCATATGATTAGAGACGAGAACATCCATGATGCTAATCTAGATAAAATGTCCTTATATGAAAATATAAAAAACTCGGGCATTACTAGGGCAGCTACACGCCGAGAGTTGTTCCCATGTGCGGAGGTCATCGGCTTGATTTTTCCCCAGACGGACCCTTTAACAATGATTATTTCTAATATAGAGGGAGAAGCTTTTACTTCTTTCACTCCAACCTACATAAACTTGGCCTGCAATCTGGAAACCCCACAGGTTATGATGACTGATGAGTGGGTAAACAAAGTGGATTTGGACGTTTTTGAGTGTGCCAAGAAGATGATGATAGAAGGAAGACAACTGCACCAGAAGGCAACTGGTGAATACAAGTCCATAGGCTTATGCCCTCCTTTTAGGATCATAGCCTTGATGCTGAATAGGATTTTTGGCCGAGCGAATGAGAGATGTATAAATTAAGTTCGATCCCACTAATACACTATGTGGCCTTTGAAGGCACAATTTTCAACTAGGCAGATATCATATCAAGTAGCCTGTCAACTTGTGTAGTTGTTGCACAGGGAGGGATGACTCGAAAAATGTCAGAATCCTACCTAATTGATTGCATCCTATGCAGTCACCCATTCCCCAAGCTCAGGTGCACTTGGACACACACCGAAGCCCCTATATATGTTGCTTATAAGATTTTGTGGGCACATAAGTATGCAAATTTCTACAAGCTGATATGTGAAGAGTTTTTTATGCGCCTATATGAGATAATCATCCTTAAAGATCCCAACTGCCTGTTGGATAACATCACGGAATGTATTTGCAAATATGGGGATTACTTATTCTCTCAAGAAGGAACTTACCTGAGGATGTACAGAGGCTCTAAAGCCCCATCACTGCTGCCCAGATATAACACAGACTATGTATTCCATAAAGAAGCAGTCAGGTAGTTGTTCATAAATGGAGTAGGTAACTTCCTATTCGACATGAAAAAGGCGGCCTTCGCGCCACTACCCTTTTGCATAGGAAGTTACAAATTCATTAAAGTCAAAGGTGCCTCCAAATTTGTAAAATATTTGGAAAACTTTCACTTTGGGGAGAAGAGTTTCCATAGAAATGACGTAGATGGAAAAGTTGCAGAGCATTGTACGACCATTGGAATAAGCTATGAATACTCTCATCACTTTGATAAGGAATAATAGGTATACAGGAATGCCAGTAACATGATTACGCTGAGTAAGTCTTTCAAGAAGAAAGGCAGCACCAGTGGGGGTAAAGATAGCAGCAGTGCAACAGAGAAGCAATTGAAGAAGCAAAAGGAAGAAGCCTTGAAAAAACAACAAGAATAAGTTGAAAAGAAACGACAAGAAGAATCTGAGAGGAAATGAGCAGAAGAGGCTCAGAGGAAGAGAGACAGGGAAGAAAAATTACAGAAAGAAGAAGAAGAAAGAGTGCAAAAGGAAGCTGAGAAAGCAGCTGAAGAATTAAAGAAGAAAGAGGAGGAGGACAAGGACATAGAAAATTTGGACTAGGACGTAGTCTAGAATGACCCGATGGATCCTCCTGCTTCATCAAGTGGAGCAATCACAGGCGGCCAAATTTCTCTTGTAGAACTTGGACTTGTTCCTTACACCCCATCTAAGCATCACACGGTGGCATGCTTAGATACCATTTTTTTCGATAAGGCAAAGAAAACTATCGTTAGAAGATCAGAGAGAAGATTAAAGATCGACACTCAAGCTGATGCGGTCACAGTGACTAAAGAAACCATCCTGGAAGCCATTAATAAGGACCCTAAATTCTTAGCATTTGTAAGTATAGCAGCCACGCAAGCCAACGCTGATAATGTTGACAAGTTGGTGGAAGATGTAGCGCATCATAAAGAAAATATGCTTAAAATGAAAGACACTTTAGGAAAGGAGAAAGGAGAAGGCCTAGAAATAAAAAGGAAGCACGAGGCTACCTTGTCGGAAAAAGGAAAGGCTCCAAAGGGAACTCCAAGTTATGAAGGCATAAAATGATGCCTTGGAAGTGTAGGTAATGATTACGGAGGGAGAGAAAAGGGATCTTGGAACTAGAAACACACAATTGGAATCAAAGGACATTGCAGCAAGACAAAGGGTGGAGGAATTGAGAACCCAAGCAGAGGAGTTGGTGGCGCATAAAGGATCTCTTGAAACTCATCTTAAGGTAGCAAATGAGAGGCAGTTGGACATCACTCCTTTTTGTGCCTAGGCTTGCACAATATGGAAAAAGATACACCAAGTCGAAATAAATATCTTGAGGGAAATTTATAAGATAAAGACGACAGAAAAAGATTGAATGAGATTTCAACAGAATTACTTAATTTCAGAACAAGACTGATGGAAGTTGTTGAAAAGGTTCAAAGCGAGTTGACCTAGGTGGAGGCCAACTCAATGTTTCCTGAACACTTGTCGCAGAAGACAGCCGGAGGCCTAAAGATCATTAGAGGAAATTTGGGGTCTAAAATGGGCCTTATAAGAAAACGTGCCAACAATACATTTTGTGGGTTGGAATTGAAGAACCAATAGAATTTCAATAAAATGAGTCAACCATAATGGTTGAATTGACATATTTATCATAAAAGAAAACTACTTTTTGTGTTCGTATTTTTGACATATCTCCCTGTGTTTTTACTCAAATTATGAGCAAGAGAGCTCGTTGGATGCGAAATTTAATTCTGCATCCAACGAGTATCCACACTGCATACTTTTGACGGACCCTGCTACCCCAAAAACAAGAAATACTTGGAAAAACATGATGATGATGTCATCATCACATTTTTTCAGGTATTTATTGTTTTTGGGATAGCGGGGTCCGTAAAAAGTATGCAGTGTGGGTACTCGTTGGATGCAGAATTAAATTTCGCATCCAATGAGCTCTCTTGCTCAGAATTTGAGTAAACACACAGGGAGATATGTCGAAAATACGAACACAAAAAAGTAGTTTTTTCATTCTTCCTCCAAAATTAATAACTATTATTTTATTATTTTCCTTAGGAGGCCCATTTTAGACCCCAAATTTCCTCTAATGAGAGATGGCACTCCTCGATTTTTGCAGAAAAGTTTTGGTAAGATTGAACAATGAAATTGAAAAGACCTTGGAAAAATGTACAGAGTTTTATAAAAAAATGCGCCAGGTTCATGATAGATGTCATTTTTCTTCGGCTGCAAAGATCAATGACTTCCCAAACAAAGACCAGCATGTGGCGTATCTACATGATAGATTGCTCGAGGATGAACAACACATTCAGAAATTGGAGATTATCAATGAAGGCAATGTTAAAACTTAGATTGCACAAGCTTCTATCACTAATTATATATTGGATGACTTATATAGAACCACTCCAAAAAGGGTGACACATGTGGAGACCTAGTTGGTCGTGCGTGAGGTTACTATGCTGATGTTGGAGCCCATAAATTACACGACTATTGCGGAAGAATCCAATACATGGGGGGAATTTATTTCAAGTTCAACTGGCCCCACTTAAGAACTTTTGTCTTTTATGTATTTTGTCATTTTTGTCATTTTCTAGTGCAAAGCTTATGTATTTTGTCATTTTTGTCATTTTTGTCATTTTTGAAACCATTGTGGTAGATATATCGGAGGCTTATGGACTAATATTGAATAGAGACTGGTCAACAAAACTTAATGGTTAGTTTGCAACAGATTGGTCTCACATGTGGCTGCCATATCAAAATAGTCAAAATCAGATTAAGATATTGAGGGAACCGTAGATGAAGCATAATGTAACTCAGTTGGAGGGAAAGAATGAGCTTGGGAATTTCTCATCTTCCGTTTTGGGAAACTATTTTTTATAGCTTGAGCCAAGGAATTATTAGGTAGAAGAAGTCAATTGTGAATCAGACACGCAGTCTGATCTCCTTCAATTTTCACGGACTGATGATACTAACCGCATAGAGTTAGGATATAGGTTTTGGTTTGTATACTTTGATGGGTCCAAAACGCAAGAGGGACCAGGAGATGGTTGTGTCCTGATTGACCCTGAAAAGAATAAATATTTTCTCTCTTGTAGGCTAGAGTTTGAATGCACAAACAATACTGTTGAATATGAAGCTCTAGTACAGGGACTGAAGAAATCCATTGAACTTAATGTTAGAAATTTAAAAGTTTTTGGTGATTCTGAGATAGTAGTTAGGCAAGTCAGAGACACAATTCATTGTTTATCACCACACCTAAAGGATATCAAGCTGAAGTTTGGAAATTGATATCACATTTTAATGCTTTTAATATAAACTCAATCCCTAGATTACAAAATGTTGCAACTGATCTTTTAGCTTCTTCTTCTTCCAGTTTAGTGCCAACTAATCACAAGTGTTCTATTGAACTTATTTTCAGGCCATCAATAGCAAATAATATTACAAATTTGAGGGTGTTTGATGACTATGAACAAATTATTGATTTTCTGACAAATGATGAAGTGTTCAAAGAATCTGTGATTGATGATGAGGAATATCAGGAAGATTTACAAAATGGATATTAAACTAAAGGAAATTTCATGTCCAAAGGAGTAAGGACACTGGAAGGAATGTTTGATTTACACAGCGAATTCAGAAAACCATCTAATGCCAAAACAAACAATTCATCCATGCAATATGAACAGATAAATTTAGGAACAAAAGTTGATCCCAAATACGTAAATCTGGGAAAGTGTTTCTCGCCTGGAGAGAGGAGTCGGTTTATTAATTTGTTTCAGCAATATAAATATATATTTTCCTAGACATATGACACTCACATCATTCAACACATTATTCCTATTAAAACGGGTGTAAAACCATTCCAGCAACAACTCAGGAAAATGCATCCAAAGTTAGAACCTCTAATCCAAAACGAGGTAAAGAAATTACTAGATGCAAAGATTATCTTTAGGGTCTGACATTTTGAATGGGTGGGTAATTTGTTTCCAGTAATAAAGAAGTAAGGAGAAATAAGGTTGTGTGTTGTCTTCTAAAATCTGAACAGAGCTTCAGATAAAGACAACTATCTAGTTCCACTGATGGATCAAATTCTTCAAATGGTGTCAAGTTCAGAGTTGTTCTCCATTCTAGATGGATTTTCAGGCTATAATCAAGTATTGGTGGTCGAATAGGATAGGATGAAGACTACATTTCACATGAAGTGGGGAACGTTTGCCTATAGGAGAATACCCTTTGGTCTCATAAATGCTGGAGCTACATTTCAGAGGGCCGTGGATATTGTATTACAAGGACTAATCGGCCACTGTATAGTGGTGGACTTAGACTATGTGACAATTTTCTCTAAGAAAAGGGAAGATCATGCTTTTCATTTAAAACAAATTTTTGATCGCTGTAGAAAATATGGCATATCTTTAACTCCAAAGAAAAGCATTTTCGCAATTCTAGAAGGAAAACTGTTGGGTCATATTATTTCAAAGAAGGGGATGTCCATAGACCCAGAGAGAATTGAATTTATATCTCAAATTCCCTTACCCCATAACAAAAAAGCTACGCAATCATTTATGGGTACAATAAATTTTGTTCGAAGGTTTGTACCGGATTTTGCACAAATCGTGAAACCTTTGCAACAAATGGTGAAGTAAAGCGTGCAATTCAAATGGACTGATATCGAGAAGGTCACCTTAAAGACATCAAAATAGTGATAGCTCACGCACCTTCTCTAAGGAATCCTAACTTTGAAAAAGATTTTATTTTGTATACTTTTGCTTCAGACAACTCACTTGCAGTGGTGCTCATGTAGAAAAGAGAATTGGGAGATGAATACCCAATATCATTTATGAGCACCATATTACAAGTGGCTAAATTGAATTACCCTGCTGTAGACAAACAAGTGTACGCAATTTTCAAAGTAGTAAAACGATTCAGACCTTATATTTTGAAAAACAAGACAAAAGTGATTGTTCCTCATCCAACTGTCAGGTCTCTCTTCATATAGAAAGAATTGGGTGAGCGAAGAGGGAACTGGGTGATAGCATTGCAAGAATATGATTTAGAATTCAAACCAGCTATTATCATTAAAGGTCAAGGACTATGCAAGTTGACTGAAAAAGTCATGCTAATGAAAAGTATGATTGGGAGAATGAAGCGGAATTAAACCTTATCAATGTATGTCCCAAATTCATTACTCCTGAATATTGGTACAGAGATTCAGTGCATTACCTCTAGCAAGGACATTTACCAGAGCATTGGAACTCCAAGCAGTGAAGTGCACATTTGGAGCTTTCGCGTTACTCCCAGCACCGTACTCATATAGATTCTTGACAGGTAGGTTTCTTGAAACCATATTTTGTCTTGTTAACTGTTTTAGGGTTTTAAAGACTATATATATGTGTGGTTGAGTTTTAGGTTTTTAGCTAGTTTTACCGCGTTTGGTTTTTCTCTCGTCTCCTGTACCCCTTTTCCTGTTAGAAGAAATCCACGGCCTTAGGGTGTTTTTTGTTACAGTGAGTAGACTACTAAAGTCACCCAAATATTGTTTTGAAGAGATCCTTTTCCTCATGGCCGCTTTTATGCTCGAGAATGCATTTCTGATAGAACGTAGGGGTTTTACATACCTTATAGCCTACTAGTCCATCCTTCATAGAGTTTATGCTCAGTGTTTGCCGAGCGGTATCATTCCTTCTCTAAGCTAGGTTACAAGTGTGGCGGCTGGCGCTATCAGCGAAACCTACATACATTTCGGAAGACATCTGCAACAACCAGCAGATAGTATAAAAAACAAAACTGACAACCTAATGTACATAAAAATGCATACACTAATATACAAGAAAAAGTGCTAAGCCTAAGCATAGTACTTCTTCAAGTAGAGCCCATTTCTAGGCTCGAGCAGCTTATTCCCATCATAATCCACTAATTCATATGCGCCTTTACTTAATACTTTACACACGACATAGGGTCCTAACCACATGGCCTTGAATTTTCCTGCCCCCAGAGGTTCTTTATCTTGGTCCCAGAGCAAGACAAGTTCCCCTTCAGAGAAAATCCTAGGTTTGACCGATTTATCATATTGAGCTTTAACCCTATTTTTGTGAGCTTGGTTAGCAGTCAGCGCATCTCTACGCTGTTCATCAAGGCGCTCTAAGTGTACCAAGCGTTCTTCAAGCTCAGTCGTGTCAGGTAACACATGAATAGCTATCTGTAAGGATGGGATTTCGCATTCAATCGGTGTAATAGCTTCCACCCCGTGAACGAGTTGGAAGGGGGGAAAACCCGTAGCAGTTTTTACATTGGTTCGATAAGCCCAAAGAGCAGGGTATAACATGATGTGCCAATTCGAGCGGGTTGCATCAATAGTACGTTTAAGAATGGTTTTTAAAGTCTTGTTTACAGCCTCTACCTGACCATTTGCTTGCGGATAGTATGGAGAAGAATGTTCTTATCGGAATCCGAGCATGGTGGTCAATTCCGTCATCATGTTATTTTGGAAATGACTGCCATGGTCAGTGACAATCACCTTGGGAATACCGAACCTTGCAATAATCTGATTGAAAATGAAGAAAGCTGTTGTTTCCCCGTCGGCTTTAAAAGTAGGCATTGCCTCTGCCCATTTTGTAAAATAGTCCACAGCGACAATGATATATTTATGCCCCCTAGCCGAAGCTGGGTTGCATGTCACGTAATCTATCCCCCACTTCATGAAGGGGCCTACCGAGACGACGGGAAACAAGGGAGCAGGATGTGACCGCATTTTTCTAGTGTAAAGCTGACACGAATGACAGCGCTTCACTGCTTCCACACAATCTTTAAAGATCGTGGGCCAGAAATAACTGGCACGCAAGATTTTCTGGGCCATATCTAACCCAGATAAATGAACCCCAATGCTCCACTGTGAGAATCATTTAGGACAATCTCCGCTTCCTCATGAGTAAGGAAGCGACGCAAGACTGAATCTACCCCTCTTCGATATAAAGTATCTCCTATAATGAGGTAGTTTTTAGCATTAAGTTTTAACTTACGTCGGTCTTCCCTAGAGTAAGCAGCAGGATACTTCAAAGTCTGGAGATATATAAGAATATCTCCATACCAAGGATCAGAGGTGGATATAAGGAAGATGTGCTCATCTGGGAATGAGTCATCCTCAATCACTACATCCTCTTCTGTAGGAAACTCTGCTATAAGTTCAGCAAACACTAAGGACTTCTTAGATTTAGTGGATTGGAAAACCAAGTCAAACTCTTGGAGAATGACTATCCACTTGTTGAATTTTCCCCCAACAATCCGTCGGGATAAAACATATTGGAAAGGGTTTACATCCGCCACTACAGTAGTGGTCCTCAGTAAGATATAGTGCCGTAACCTCTGTACAGCATAAACAGCCGCTAAGGCTAACTTCTCGACGTGGGAGTACTTGAGCTCAGGCCCAACCAAAGCACGGCTAAGATAATAAATGACATGCTCAACGAGCTTATCGTCCTCCTGAACTAGTACTACCCCAATGGTAGACTCCGACGCGGCCAGATACAATATAAAATCCCTAGAATAGTCTGGTGGGCGCAATAAGGGAGCCGACAACAAGGCTTTTTTCAATGCCTCGAACGCAAGTTGTGCGGTTTCATCCCATACAAATGGGGTGTCCTGTTTGAGCAGGCGCATGAAACCTTTCGTGATCTTGGCATAATTAATGATAAAACATCGAAGGAAGTTAGACTTTCCTTGTAGACTCTGAAGTTGCCTGAGAGAACGAGGAGGAGGCAGATTTACAATGGCCTCAACTTTTAGTGGATCCACCTGGATGCCCCTACTGGAAACAATGAATCTGAGTAACCGCCCTGACTCGACGCAGAATACACACTTGTGGGGATTCAAGCGAATTTTATAATATCAGCATCTTTCAAAGATCAACCGTAAATGATCTGGGTGTTGGGTCCTCTTGCGAGAATGAGCGGGCAGATCATCAAGGTAAGGTTCGACAATGGCTTTTATATCGTGAAAAGCGAATTTCATGGCTCATTGAAAGGTTGCCCCTGCATTTTTCAATCCAAAGGGCATTTTCCTATATGCGAATGTACCCCAAGGGCAAATGAAAGCAGTTTTATGCCGGTCTTCCGGTTTGATTTGGATTTGATTGTAGCCGGAAAAACCATCCATAAACAAAAAGACCTCACTCCCCGCACAAGCATCTATGATCTGATCAATAAATGGTGTGGGGTAGTTGTCCTTGGGACAGGCTTTGTTAAGATCTCGAAAGTCAGTACAAACGCGAATAGTCCCCTGCTTTTTATCAACAGGAACTGGGTTGGACACCCACTCAGTCAAAGCAATGGGATATATGAAACCTGCTTTCAACAGCTTTTCAACCTCTGCCTTCACAGCCGCCGCTTTACGTGGGTTCACGGGGCGTAATTTCTGCTGAACCGGCTTGGCATCAGGGTAGGTATGCATTTCATGTTGGACAATAGATGGATCTATGCCTAGCATCTCCTCATATGACCAGGAAAAGATATCGCAGAATTCCTTGAAAAGGGCAGTATAAATGGCAATCTCCTCTAGAGAGTAGTTTGCTCCTATATAGATGTTTTCCACAACATCTGGGTTTACAGAGATATTGATAGGTATAGTGGCAGAAATGTTTGCCATATTCCCCTCGGCAAACACTCCTTCCCTAGGCAAAGGGTTGACAGGTATATCAACATCTCCAGGCAGTCTCACATGAAACTCTTGGTTTTCTATCTTGCTTAGCTCTGGAAGGAAATAAGATCGGTGATGAAGATCCTCACATATCTTCTCACGCGCACACATAGCTTCCAGAATGGCTTCATCGGAAGGTAAAACAGTATCTAAGCAATCTATGGAATGTAAAGAGTTTTCTGCCCATGCGGGAAAATAGACTTCTTCCAGATCATCCGAGACTGTTAGAGGATCTGGAATGGAATCAACAGTGGCTTGGGTAATAGCTTGATATGCCACTTCCACTGCTGATAAGGGCACTTCCAGTTCTTGGGGGGTTGGGAGAACCCAAGGATCAGTCCTATCCACCACCGAAGTGATGGACTTCCCCACACTAGTGGAACCGATATAGTTAACTGGGGCTGGAAGTTCAAATGTGCCCATCAATGATGTGTACATTCCAGCCCCCAAGCTCTGAGCAAGCTTGGCCTGATCAACCAATGGTACATTGGATTCCTTAGACTCTAAACGGCCCTTTCGAGTAAAATCAAGTTGGTCAACAGTAACCAACTTGCCCTCATGTGGAAAAACCACGACATGAAGAACAGCCGATGCAACAGCAGTCATTGCATAAGTCCAATTCCTACCCAGAAGCAAATTGTAGTCCAAGGGAGCATCAATCACTTCTACTTCAACAGATACTGCTTTGCCTGCCAACTTAATCTCAAAAGCTGGCAAGATACCATGTGGACGGAAAGACCTTCCATCAAAAGCAGTAAGTAAAGTGGTTGATGGGACCAGCTCTGGGGATCCTAGAGCTTTCCAACGGGCCAGGGACATAACACATGTGGAAGCTCCCTCATCAACAACTGCCCTTCCAATGGTCTTACGACCATGGACGACATCTATTGATAGGGCTACATGGTAAGGGAGGCGAATTTTGACATCTGACAAAGGAAACTTCGCCGTGAGACTCGAAGAGTCCATGCTACCTAAAGCTGCTAAGAGGGCATCTCGCTGAGCGGGACAACTCTGTAGCACCTCCAAAGCTGACATTGCACATGGGGTTTGAGCTAGGTCTTCAACCATTGAGTAGTTGGAAGCAGCCCTATTGGGGTTGTGCAAAGTCTTCTTAAAGATACCTTTGGGTATCTTTGGCATTATTTCCGTAGGTTTCTCTATAGTGAGTGGGTTGGAAGGTTCACCTACAGCTTTACCCGTCTCTAGAGTCTCTTTCTCATAGTTCTTGTTCCTGGTTTGCAACAAAGTTGAGGATCTGACCATGTTGATATAATTGGGGTCAAGAGCAGTTTGACTGCCCCCTGCTACAGTAGAAGCTGATGCAGAATTCTGTCCTTGGGGAAAAGGATCCTTCAGGACAGCCATTGGTTGAGTTTTTAACAGCTTCTGAACTTGTTCCATAAGGGGACAAAGATGGGTCAAGTGGTCTCCTTGGCACAACTTACAAGGGAACTTGACTTTCTTCTTTTCCTTTTTTCCCCCATCAGCATTGTTTGCGGGTTTGGGCTTGTTTTGGTTTCCCTCTCCTTTTTTACCTTTCTTCTTCTTCCCGCCGGACTGCTGATTGCCCTTTTGAGAAGTTTGAGCAAAAACATTTGCAGTTTGGGGAGAGAGGGTAGCCTTTGCTGCCTCCGCCATAGACTGTTTGACAGATAATTGGTGAAGTTGTTTTGTCAAAGACTCTACAGTGGGAGAATCAATGGACCCAACCACACCATCGGCATGGGGTCCAGGCTTGGGTTTCTCGGCCTCATGAGAAGGCCTAGGTGCCTCAGGGATGATCTCATACAAGATCCTAGACTATGAATAAATCAAGTCCAACTGCTGGGCCCTGAGTATGGCTTCTTCCTCACTAGTCACTCCTGATGTGGAAACATCCTTAGATATATAGGGCAATAATGATTTAAGGAACCATTCTAATAGAAACTTAGGAGGAATGGTGGCTTTGATAAGGCTCTTTTGCCTCCTCCACTCTTGGATATGATCTGAGATGTGGGTTGCCTTGTTTTGTATAAAGGTAGACAATAACTCCGTTCCGAAATCATATCGAACCGGAAGCTAAAAGTGGCTAAGGAAAGCACTAGCCAAGTCCCAGAAACTACTAAAAGCAGCAGAAGGAAGCTCAATGTACCATTTTGCCACAGTGCCCGTCAAGGTCCTCTGGAACAGCCTCAATCTCGCTGAATCTTCATTCAATGAATTAGAAGAACACCATAAATGGAAGGTGGTGGCATGTGCCCCAGGATCTTCACCAGCTTTACCTTCGAACTTAGGGATATCCGAAGGCAACTTGGTGGGAACAGGTGGCCACAAGGGGTCATGCCTCACCGGGTCATTCATCAATTTCGATAAGTCTGGCAAGTTCAAAGTTGCCAGAAAAGGAAGTTTAGGCCTAGCCGGTGTACTAGATGTGCCAGCTTGGGGATTCGAGGGTCCTGCCCCCGAGTGCCCATGGGTAAAGGTGGGGTTTCCCACAGACACTGGTTGTGAAGTGGGAAGGTTGCTTTAGAACGGATTCCATCTGTAAGCCACAGGATTTTGGGTGGGAGGTGCAGTGTAAGTGGTTCGGGCCGTCCCCATAGAAGTTGGGGTCTGAAAGACTAGAGCAGGTATCCCTCCACTAAACAAAGAGAAGGGAGAGCTCATGTATGGGACCAAAATAGGGGTTTGGAAGCTTTGCCCATAAGAGGTGTTGCTTCGAAACTGCACTCCTACATAAGAAGGAGGTGGACCTACGTATGGACTGGATGGGGGAATGTGCCCCCCATTCCAAGGGAATCCTTAGACAAAGGCCGAGGATCCTACCGGACCACTCTGGGTAGTGTAGGGGAAGGAAGAAGGAATTGTAGATATACTGGGAATCCCAGTAACCATATCACCAGAAGTACTTCCTATGTTCGAGTAAACTGGTGGTTGAACCACCCGGCTTGCTGGAGTTAAGGGTGTGGAAGGTAAACTAGATCTAGGGGTACTAACCGGGGGAGGTCGTACCCCTTCAACCGGAAGGGTTGCGGTGAAGACAAATGAACTTTCTCCCTCAGAAGACATGACTCTACCTAGAGGTACACCTAACACTGGTGAATCAAAGGGTCTAACCTGCACGATCACTGGATCGTTCAAATCAGTCAAGGGGGTATTATAATTTACTGCAAACTCGTCAGTTTGCAATTCTTCTATCTCGACTGTGTCAAAGTCAAAGCGGTTAGCTATTAATTCTGGTTCACCAAGAACCTCGCTTATTCCTACTGGTTCAAAGGAACCGCCTGTGCTTAATCTCCGCCTTTGGGGTAAAGGTGGAGGCTCCAATGTGGTGAGAGGAGGAAGGTTTCTCAACCTTCTTGACCTTCTAAGCAGTTGGTCCTCCAGAATTAAGACTTGGACTAATCACACCCTAAGGCCAACTAAACACAAGCAAACCACAGAGCATACACTAAAAAGATCCTAAAGTCTCAAGCAATCAAACCAGGGTATAAAGATATACTTTCCCGAAGAAAGCTGATGAACAGTTATTTGGGGTCCTTGAGGGGTTCTTAGGCACAAGCGGAGGAATCACCCAACCGCCCTCCTACACTTTCCACAAGGGTTACCTTCCAAGCCCGTTCAAGGTGAACCAGAAATAACCTTCCGGTTTACCTAGGTATGAACCCTAAAAAGACAAGAGACTAAGGCTACCTTGACAATACCAGCTGTCTGGGGGGACAGTCGTCAGCCGAACTCGTACGCATGGGTAGGGTAGCTGAGCCCAAAACTCTATCTAGGACAAAATCCCCAGATGCGTAAAAGTCTTGGGTTACGTTTTGACAAGGATTCGGAGGGTTATCTCCTCTGTCCAAGCCTCCACGTGGCCTAGTGCTTAACTCCCATTTGAGAGGAGCTTCCCAGATACAGTGATAGAATCAAGGGTTTACCTAATGAAAGGTCCACTACGTCTGAGTTTATAATTTGTGGGAAGTTTACACTCCCTAGCCCACAAATCTAGCCTAAGCTAGTAGGTGAAAGGCCCCTAAAAATAAAAACTTACTAGTAAATTTTAAATTATGCATTTATTTTAGAGGGTTGTTTCTTACTCAAGAGGGAATGGAAGTGATGGACTGTATGGTGTTTTGACTCAGCAGAAAATAAATGAAAGTAAAGGTGCATTCAAAGCAAACTAGCACTATAAAATAAACTTCTTTTCATTTTTTCAAAATATGTATTGATGAACTGAAAGCAACTATGAGAGAAACTAAACCTATATTTTTTTGTAGTTTTCTGAGATAATATTTTTAAACTGAAAGCAAACACTACTTGTGCAAAAATTACAATGCAAAAGATTAACTATGTTTTGTTTTTCACTTTAAAAAAATGCTCAAAAATCTACTATGCATCTATAATGCACTATGCTTGAGTAAACTTGAAACTTATAAACTGTATAAAAGCTACAAACTGAAGCAAACAGGCAGACAGGACCAGCAAGAAAAGCAGGCTAGGGACCCTAGCTTGGGTGCAAACACTGACACAAAATCACTGCAGACTTAAAAAGGCAAGTGCAAACCAGCAACTAATAGAAAGCAGACTGGAAAAGACAGAGCCCAAGACCCTGGTCACTGATATGGACTAAGACACTTAAACCAACAACCCAAACAGGCCAGAACACTTCAGGATGCAAACAGTAAATAAAACAAGTAAAAAAATAACTCAAGGGCTTTCAAAAGCAAGAGATGTGATCACCTGAGGTATTCAAACCACTCTACAGCACTCTTAAAGAAAGTCTTCACAGGAAACAGGAACTATAACAAGAAAAAGAACAAGCAAACCTTTACTCAAAAGTCCCAATTTCCAGAAGTATTCGCGACTGTTTATGAGGACAACTCGCGAATGATTCGCGACTATTCAGTGGAACAACCCACGAATGCAACTTTAAATTCACGACTGTTCAGTAGAACAACCCGCGAATGGGTATAAAAAAATTCTCAAAAGCAGAGAAAAGACCCAAAGACCTTCAAATGCTGAAGCAAGTAAGAAGCAGGATAAAAAATCACAAACAGACTATCAAGCAAACACTGGTCAGGAAGACAGAAATGACCTACAGCAGACTAGGCATCCCCAGCGGAGTCGCCAGTTCTGTTGTACAGGATAATGCACCTAATAACCTAGGTCTGGGGTTACCAACATACTCAGGTACTTGCAGACAATTTGACTTTTAAAGCACAAAATAGGAAATAGAAAGATAGAAGGACTTACTTGTTAAACGAAGGTTGATCCTTGCTATTGTCTTCCTCTCTGCTCCACTTCAAAATTCTCTAGGATAGTTCCTCTTTCACCTGTCAAAGGACACTCTTCTAGATACAAGATGATTCATATATATATAAGCAGGTTAGGCAAATCAAATATTATACTGAAGCATAAACATTTACCAATCTACAATACATGAAACACATATGGAAGAAGTAATCTCTTTATTATCAATAATGGAAAGAGTTTAGGTTACAACCCAATGTCTGAGACAAGGACTCCTCTGTCACCAAAGGATTCTGAGTTTCACTGCTTCAAATATTTCTGTAGACAATCCACCAGCATAACTTTGCTCTCCAAGTATGACTACCAAACACCCTCCCCAAGGCCTGTATTTATATGGGTGAAATAAGGCAGTTCTCGAAGGTTAGGGAGGTTATAGCAGTTAAGAAGATTAAGTTAAATGTCTTAACTAATCTCTCATTAGTGCATGTTTTATGATTTTAATGTTGAGAGACACATTCACGAGTCTGTAGTAGAGCAACCCACGAGTGATTCGCGACTATGTATAAGTGCAACCCGCGAATACAAGGATTCGCGACTTGCTGTATAGGAGACTCACAAATGATGCGTGAGTTGTCGGTGTAGAGAGTCGCGAATACATCTCAACATGGCAAAATGGCAAAGTAATCAACTGAGTATATAGGGAATGTACTTCATCATAAGCCAAGGTATAGTGAATATGGGCAAACCTCTATCCATAAGTGTCATTTTGTGTGCCGACATGAGGGATATCAGCACTCGGACGGAGAGGTGCCATTCAGGTGTATAACACCTACTAGTCCATCCTTCATAGAGTTTATGCTCAGTGTTTGCCGAGCGGTTTCGTTCCTTCTCTAAGCCAATGTTGTTATGGTCACGAACCACAGAGACTCAATACGGATGTCCCAATGAGATAGGTGCTTCGCGCCCTGTGCGAGTCTCCGGTCATGCAGGTCAAGGGATGAGTATGCGGCAAAGAAGAAATTCATGATGTGCTTATACCCTAAGCCTTGCTACCCTCTAGAGCCTTGGGAGATTTTCTCCTCAACCTGCGTATATGTCAAGATGCATTGTTTACAACCCTTCCTAGTGTCGATGCCATGGTGTAGAAGTTCGCCAAGGTCTTAAGCACAAACCAGAGATTTAGAGTGCCCCAAAGTTTCCTCAGTTTTAGGGTTTAAGGCATTTTCGTGTTTCACTAAGTTGTTATTTTACCTTTGAGGGAAATAATGGTAGAAACTTCAACACCTAAATGATTTTGAACTTAATAAACAAAAGGATGGAAGTAAAACTTGTGAACTCTTTAGACTTTGATAAAATAAATCAACATTTGTACATGAAAGAACACAAAGTAAAATGTTCAGCTTTCAGTGTGTTTTGACTTATTATTATTAGGAACAAAAAGGGCACATATGATAAGAGAACACTGTAACTCTCACAATGCCACATACACATATATTGACAAGGTTTCATTTAATATTTATGACCACACACTGTTGTCACAAGCCTAAACTAACTAAGCAACTTCTAAGGAATTACCTTTCTCCACCTTATGAAACTGTCTCTAAATGGTCAACAATAGAATAATAAATACAACTATGTTCTCTATTATAACATTAGACACTGATCACAATATCATTTTGAAAGAACAATGATTCATATACTAAGTAGCTTTGCCTCTCATTTTTCGTTATTTCATGTTTAGTACAAAATGTGTGTTGTTTTAAGTTATTAGAGATAACCACGGCATTACTAAGACATCTCTCACTATGCTCATGTTTCAGTTGCTACTCTCACCAAGAAGGATTATCTCACAAAGGATAGTTCAGAAACGATAAACTCGCACCATGCCTAAAAAGAGTGGCAAGAAGAAAATTAAGGCTAGTGAGGTCGATTCAGATGTGGAGATCATCTCGAGGACTAAGATTACTTTTGAGGACACTAAGGCCTCTATAGGAGCTGACTAAGAGTTCAAATGGGGGGAGATATATCAAATGATTAGAGACCAAAACATCCCAAATGTTAGTCTAGAAGAAATTTCCTTATATGAAAATATGAAAAACTCAGGAATTACTAAGGCAGCTACACGCCTAGAGTTGTTCCCATGTGCGGACGTCATCGGCTGGATTTTGCCCCAGAAGGACCTTTCAACAATGATTATTTCTAATATAGACAGAGAAGCTTTTGCTTCTTTCACTCCAACCTACATAACCTTGGCATGCAAGATGCCAACCCCACAGGTTATGATGACTAATGGGTGGGTAAACAAAGTGGATTTGGACGTTTTAGAGTGTGCCAAGAAGATGATGATAACAGGAAGAAAACTGCACCAGAAGGCAACTTGTGAATACGAGTCTGCAGGCTTACACCCTCCTTTTAGGATCATACCCTTGATGCTGAATAGGATTTTTGGCTGATCGAATGGAATATTGTATAAATTAAGTTGGGTCCCACTAATATACTATGTGGCCTTTGAAAGCACAATTTTCAACTTGGAAAATATCATATCAAGTAGCATGTCATCCTGTGTAGCTGCCACATAGGGAGGGATGACTTAGAAAAGGTCAGAATTCTACATGGCCTCTTACCTGATTGATTGCATCTTGTACAGACACCCATTCCCCAAGCTCGGGTGCACTTGGATACACACTGAAACCCCTATTTATGTTGCTTATTAGATTCTATTAGGATGTACAAAGGCTCCAAAGCCCCATCACTATTGCCCAGATATTTCACGGACTATGTAGTCCATAAAGAAGCAGTCAGGAGGTTGTTCATAAATGGAGTAGGTAACTTCCTATTCAACATGAAAAAGGAAACCTTCCCACCACTGCCCTTTTGCATAGGAAGTTACAAATTCACTAAAGTCAAAGGTGCCTCCGAATTTGTAAAATATTTGGAAAATTTTCACTTTGGGGAGAAGAGTTTCCGTAGAAATGACGCAAATGGAAAAGTTGTAGAGCATTGTACGACCGTTGGAATATGCTATGAATACTCTCATCACTTCGATAAGGATGAAGAGGTATATAGGAATTCCAGTAACATGACTATGCTGAGTAAGTGTTTGAATAAGAAAGGTAGCACCGGCGGGTAAAGATAAAAATAGTGCAACAGAGAAGCAGTTACAGAAGCAAAAGGAAGAAGCCTTGAAAAAACAACAAGAAGAAGTCGAAAAGAAACAAGAAGAAGAAGCTGATAGGAAATGAGTAGAAGAGGTTCAGAGGAAGAGAGAGGAGGAAGTAAGATTACAGAATGATGAGGAAGAAAGAGCGTGAAAGGAAGTTGAGAAAGTAGCTGAGGAATTAAAGAAGAAAGAGGAGGAGGACAAGGATAGAGAAAATTTGGACAAGGACGCAGTCCAGAATGACCCGGTGGATCCTCCTTCTTCATCAAGTGGTGCAATCACAGGCAGCCACGTTCCTCATGCAAAACTTGGACTCGTTGCTTATACCCCATTTAAGCAGGACACGATGACATGCTTAGATACCATTTTGTTCGATAAGGCAAAGAAAATTATCGTTAGAAGATCAGAGAAAAGATTAAATATTGGCACTCAAGCTGATGTGGTCACAGTTACTAAAAAAACCATTGTGGAAGGTACTAATAAGGACCCTAAATTCTTAGTATCTGTAAGTATAGCAGTCGCACCAGCCAACGCTGATAATGTTGACAAGTTGATGGAAGATATAGCGCATCATAATGAAAAGATGCTTAAAATGAAAGACACTTTAGTCAAGGATAGAGGAAAGGCCTAGAGCTAAAAAGGAACCATGAGGATACCCTCTCAGAAAAGGAAAGGATCCAAAGGGAACTCCAAGTTATGGAGGTAGAAAAGGATGCCTTGGAAGTGCAGTTAATGATTATGGAGGGAGAGAAAAGGGATTTTGGAACCAGAATTGCAGGACTGGAATCAAAGGACATTGCAGCAAGACAACAGGTGGAGGAATTGAGAACCCAAGAAGAGGAGTTGGTGGTGTAGAAAGGATATCTTGAAACTTAGCTTAAGGTAGCAAATGAGAGGCAGCTAGACATCACTCCTTTTCGTGCCTAGTCTTGCACAATCCGGAGAAAGATACACCAAGTCCAAATAAATCTCTCAGGGGGGAATTTATAAGATAAAGACGACAGAAACAAGATTGAATGAGATTGCAGCATAGTCACTAAATTTCAGAACAAGACTAATGGAAGTTGTTGAAAATTTTCAAAGCCAGTTGACCTGGGTGGAGGCCAACTCAACGTTTCCTAAACACTTGCCACAGAAGATAGCCGAGGGCCTAAAGATAGAGATGGCACTCCTAGATTTTTGCAGAAAAGCTTTGATAAGATAGAACAATGAAATTGAAAGACCTTGGGAAAATTTATGAAGTTTTATAATAAAAAAATGCGTGAGGTTTATGATAGATGCTAGCTTTCTTCGCTTGCAAAGATCAATGATTCCAAAACAAAGACCAGCATGTGGCGTATCTACATGATAAATTGATCGAGGATGAAAAACACATTCAGAAATTGGAGATTATCAATGAAGGCGAAGTTAAAACTTAGATTGCACAAGCTTCTATCACTAATTATATATTTGATTACTGATATAGAACCACTCCATAAAGGGTGACACGTGTGGAGACCCAGTTAGCCATGCATGAGGTTACTGTGCTGAGGCTAGAGCCCATAAATTATAGGACTATTACGGAAGAAGCCAATACATGGGGGGAATTTATTTCAAGTTCAGTTGGGCCCCTTTAATAACTTTTGTCTTTTATGTATTTTGTCATTTTTGTCATTTTCTAGTGCAAAGCACTAAAGGACAAACTTTTGGAATTTCCAAGGTCAGGGAAGTCGAGGAGTCATTGTAATTGTATTATAAATAGAGGTAGGAGGTAGAATACCAAGGGCTTTTCGCTGGCATAAGAAGGCTGGTTTATTTGTAAGAAGGACTGGTTTTTTCTACAAATAAAGAAGGACCATTTTTGTTGGGAAAGGACTGCATGGGATTTTACATGGATTGTGTGGAGTTTCAAATGTGGAATTTCTTCCATTTAGTTTCTGTACAGCTGTGAGATCGTTCTGACTTTCATGAACTATTTCTTTAATGATGAATTGTTTTACTTTCTGAATAAAATTATGTGTATAAATCGAGTAATGAATACTTTATTATTTCAAGGCTATCTTTGTTAATCTTCCTGTTGTAACTATGCATATGGAATTGGAATAGTTATCTGCAAGATTCATTATGAATAATTACAGTACATTATTCTCTTTCTTTTAAATTTTCTCCCCACGGGGATAGGATAGATTAGTTTAGAATAAACTAGAATATAATAAATTTGCTTAGATTTAGATTGATAAAAGTGATTGAGGAGAACGAATGGTAAGATAGGAGGTAAGAACCTACGCATCACTTGTGAGGTTCTTGTTCATCAGTCACCTGCACTTAGTTTAGGCATTTGGATTTCATCCATATAAAGAAAATTACATAAACGGTGGATCGAGCCGTTAGTGATAAAGATTTGAACAACCTTAGATCTACGGTAATTGGGACGTTAACGGGACGGGTTCCCCATACCAAATGGTGAACAATATAGTTGGGATTGATCACTGGGGAGAATCCCTACTGTTGGTACCTGGGAATTTTCTAGGCATCAATGGTTTTGGCACTAGAAGGAGGGACGCTAGTGCATGGCTGGAAGAGGAAGTTCATTTGCAAGAAATTAATCCACTAGAAATACATCTAAAACTGCGTTTCCTGAAGATTTCATTCTTGAAGGACAATCAAAGGTAAGTTCTGAGGAAGAATGTTTAGAACATCTGTACACCGTCCCATTTGAAGAAGTTGATCACTTTCGAAGACACACAAGATCCTATGTTAAGAAACTTGGAGGATTGAAAGCAATCCATGCGTTACCAAGAAGGCAGGCCCCCAAGAAAGCAATTTCTTATACTCAAGTTTCCATCCTTGTGGAAAATTTGGAAGAGTTGGTGGACCTATCTAAATATCATCCAACCTCTTGATCAGTTGGGACCAGAGTCTCCAATAGCACAGTATCCACCACAATCACCACCTCGAGTTATGGTTGTTGTTATTCAACCAGCATGGAGGACCAAAACACCACTTAATCTGGCTGCACCTTTGCATGATTTGCCTAAACACCCAAACAGAGTACTACCAAAGTTTGACCATGGAAAAGGCATTTCTGTAGAAGACCACCTGAATTTTTTTTATCTAGCTCTGGAACTTTTAAATGTTGAACATGAAGATGTTGTATGCAGACTTTTTCCATATACTTTTGAGCCTAAAGCATCTTCTTGGTTTTTTAGTCTACAAGCCAATTCAATAACAAACTGGGACACCTTTGAAAGGTATTTAGAAGGAAATTCGGTAGTCAAAATAATGTCGCTACCCTTATGAAAGAATTACTGTCTATGAAGATGGATAAGAAAGAAAAAGTTCAAGATTTTTACCAGAGGTTTACTACTTTTCTAAGCAGTTTTAGTGCTGCAACAAACTAGGTGAAGAATCCTTGGTATAATATTATACTACAACATTATATCCCCCAATAGCAATGTTTGTGAAAAGAGCAGTCAAACCTACGTTGATAGAAAATTATGATGAATCCAACAAGGTGGAATCCGATCTTGATAATATAGCAAAGCACACTTCAGAACAAGAAGTAAACCAGCAACTAGTAAAAAACCTTTGGTGTTAACCAGACCCAAGGAAGAGCACCCAAACAAGTTGGAGAATGCAATCAAGATGGTTCAAAAGTTATCAAACAATATAGTAGAGTTGGAAAAGGACAAGGGAGCTAGTACGTCTAGAAAGACATTCAAACCTTATTACAAGAAAAAGGAAGAAAGTGGGCAGTCTCAACCACCTTTAATTAATTCTACTGTTTGAATTTTAATGAAGTAGGCATGGACCATTTATGTACTTTCCATCAGGAGCATAATTCTGAAAAGAGTTTCTTGCAATGGATAAACTCAATGACTTTGGTTATGAATCAACTGTTAGATGCCCAATTGATAGAGCATGAGGTAGAAGAAGACCAAACCAATGAGCCGAAAGAAACAAATGAAGAAAACACAATGGTGTTATGGGATTGGGCGCCCATATTGGGACTAAATGAAGAAGAACCTGCTAAGGAGATTCAAGTGTCATCTGTGAATGATACGACTAGAAGTAAACGGTTGGTAGTGGATGAAAGTTTAGTACTGCATAAAATAAATAAGATGAAAGAAAACATGAAGAAAATTATCAGTACTACTCAAACAACACCTAAGTCTAATCTGGTAAACATAAAAGAGACAATCCCAGTAGTCAACAAACCTGTAAAGACCATGGTAAACAAAACAGAAGGCACTAAGAAAGGTTTGGTAGAACATGACATGGGGTACGATATTGTAGAAGACATTAAGAAAGCAAAATAAAATATTTATCTATTCGAATCATGCAATTTACCTCAGCAGAGAAAGAAACTTATGGAAGCCTTTAATCCAACCCAGTAGTATCCTAGAAGCCATTGAATCTAATACTGAAATTAACGAAGCAAGCATTGGAGGAAAATCTAAATCTCAGACTTTGCCTTTTCTGTTATCATTTGAGATTTTTAATCATAATGTACATAACTGTTTGGTGGATTCTAGGGCCTCATCCAATGTATTGCCACTCTCGATATGTAATAAGATTAATGGTCAACCAACATCGTCCCCTTATCAGATCATTCAATTGGACAGGTATGTTGTTAAGGTGATAGGGGAAATGAAAGATGTGTTAATTCGATTATCTGCAGATCCTAGAGTTTGCCAATTCATAGATATCATGGTGGTAGATATACCAGAGGCTTATGGACTGATATTGAGTAGAGATTAGTCAACAAAAATTAATGGTTACTTTGCAACAGTTTGGTCTCACATGTGGAAACCATATCAAAATAGTCAAAATCATATTAAGATATTGAGGGAACCGCATATGTATCATAATGTAACTCAGTTGGACGGAAAGAATGAGCCTGTGAATTTCTCATCTTCAGTTTTGGGAAACTATTTTTTAGAGCTTGAGCTAGGGAATTATCAAGCAAAAGAAGTCAATTGTGAATCAGACACGCAGTCTGATCTCCTTCAATTTTAACGGATTGATGATATTGACTGTAACAAAGTAAATTTGGTCACTAACATAGGAACTGATACTAACCACATAGATTTAGAAGATAGCTCTTGGTATTTATATTTTGATGGGTCAAAAACGCAAGAGGGATCAGGAGATAGTTGTGTCCTGATTGACCCTGAAAAGAATAAATAGTTCCTCTCTTGTAGGATAGAGTTTGAATGCACAAACAATATTGTTGAATGTGAAGCTCTAGTCCAGGGCCTGAAGAAAGCCACTGAACTTAATGTTTGAAATTTAAAAGTTTTTCGGTAATTCTAAGATAGTAGTGAGGCAAGTCAGAGACAAAATTCATTGTTTATCACCACACCTAAAAGGATATCAAGTTGAAGTCTGAAATTTGATATCACATTTTAATGCTTTTAATATAAACTCAATTCCTAGATTACAAAATGTTGCAACTGATTTTTTAGCTACTTCTGCTTCCAGGTTAGTGCCAACTAATCACAAGTGTTCTATCAAACTTATTTCCAGGCCATCAATAGCAAATAATAGTTTGAGGGTGTTTGATGACAATGAACAGATTATCGATTTTCTGACAAATGATGAAGTGTTCAAAGAATCTGCGATTGATGATGAGGAATATCAAGCAGATTTACAAAATGGAGAATTAACCAAAGGAAATTTCATGCCCAAATGAGTAAGGACACTGGAAGGAATGTTTGATTTACACAGCAAATTCAGAAAACCAGTTAACGTAAAAATAAATAGTTCATCCATGCAATATGAAATGATAAATTTAGGGATGAAAGTTGATCCCAAGTATGTAAATCTGGGCAAGTGTTGCTCGTCTGGAGACAGGAGTCGGTTTATTATTTTTTTTCAGTAATATAAAGATATATTTGCTTGGACATATGAAGACCTAAAGATATGTGACACATACATCATTCAGCACATTATTCCTATTAAAATGGGCATAAAACCATTCCAACAAAAACTCCAGAAAATGCATCCAAATTTAGAACATCTAATCCAAAAGGAGGTAAAGAAATTACAAGATGCAAAGATTATCTTTAGGGTCCGACATTCTGAATGGGTGGGTAATTTGGTTCTAGTAAGAAAGAAGTCAGGAGAATAAAGGTTGTATGTTAACTTCTGAAATTTAAATAGAGCTTTAGATAAAGATAACTATCCAGTTCCACCAATGGAACAAATTCTTCAAATGGTGTCAAGTTCGCAGTTGTTCTCCCTTCTAGATGGATTTTTAGGCTATAATCAAGTATTGGTGGCCGAACATGATAGTTTGAAGACTACATTTCGCACGAAGTGGGGAACGTTTGCTTATAGGAGAATTCCCTTTGGTCTCATAAATATTGGAGCTACATTTCAAAGGGCCATGGATATCGCATTCTGAGGACTAATCGGCCACTGTGTAGTGGTGTACTTAGACAATGTGACAGTTTTCTCTAAAAAAAGGGAAGATCATGCTTTTAATTTAAAACAAATTTTCGATCGCTGTAGAAAATATGGCATATATTTAAATCCAAAGAAAAAAAAATCGCAATTCTAGAAGGAAAAATGTTGGGTCATATTATTTCAAAGAAGGGGATCTCCATAGACCCAAAGAGAATTGAAGTTGTATCTCAGATTCCCTTACCCCATAATAAAAAAGTTATGCAATCATTTATGGGTACAATAAATTTTGTTCGAAGGTTTGTACCGTATTTTGCACAAATCGTGAAACCTTTGCAATAAATGGTGAAGAAAAGCATGCAATTCAAATGGATTGATGTCGAGAAAGTCACTTTTAAAGAAATCAAAACAACGATAGATCATGCACCTTCTCTAAGGAGTCCTGATTTTGGAAAATATTTTATTCTGTATACTTTTGCTTCAGACAGCTCACTTCCAGCGGTGCTCACGCAGAAGGGATAATTGGGAGATGAATACCCAATATCATTTATGAGCATCGGATTACAAGGGGCTGAATTGAATTACCCTGTTGTAGACAAACAAGTGTACGTGGTTTTCAAAGCAGTAAAACAATTCAGACCTTATATATTGAAAAACAAGACAAAGGTGATTTTTCCTCATCCGGTTGTTATGTCTCTCTTCGTATTGAAAGAATTGGGTGAGCGAAGAGGAAACTGGGTGACATCATTGCAAGAATATGATTTAGAATTTAAACCAACTACTATCATTAAAGGTCAAGGATTATGCAAGTTGATTGCAGAAGGTCATGCTAATGAGAATTATGATTGGGAGAATGAAGCGAAATTAAACCTTATTGATGTATGTCTGTCCCATCTTAACTACTCCTGAATCTTGGTACAGAGATTTAGTGCAATACCTCCAGTAAGGACATTTACCAGAGCATTGGAATTCCAAACAACGAAGGGCACTTTGTTTGAAGTCAGCCTCCTACCAGATAATCAATGGAGTTGTCTTCAGAAAAAACTACGATGGAGTGTTTCTGAGATGTCTTGAGCAAGAAGATGCATCCAAAGTAGTTAAGGAATTGCATGATGGACCTGTGGGAGGACATTTATCTGGAGGTATTACCACTAATAAGATTCTTAGAGCCGGATACTATTGGCCAACTCTATTTAAAGATGCTCGTGCTTATGCAAGAAAATGCGGCATGTGCCAAAGGAGTGGTGGTAGATTGTCAAAAGCAGTTGGGCCATTACAAACTGTTATTATATATGAACCATTTGAGCAGTGGGGTATAGAAATCATTGGGAAAATCAATCAAAACTCTTCACTACAACATTGATATATCCTCACGGCTACAAACTATTTCACAAGATGGGTTGAAGTAGTTTCGCTGCACAAAGTGAATGAATACTTTTTGTAAGAGAACATTATGACCAAGTTTGGGGTTCCAATTTCCCTTGTTTTTTATAATGCATCTTATTTCTCATCCATTAAGATAACTGAATTTTCTTATGAAAAGGGAATAAAATTACATTATTCAGCAAATTATTATCCTCGGGGAAATGGGTTAGCAAAATCAACAAACAAAAATCTCATCCGAATTTTAAAGAAAACTGTTATTGGAAATCAGAGAAATTGGCACACATCACTTCCAATGCACTATGGGAAGACAGGGTCACCCAAAATAATTCCTTAGGAGTTTCCCCGTATACTCTAGCTTATGGGAAGGAAGTTATTTTACCCTCGAACATTCTACTTCTATCTTCGCAATTAGCTCAAGCCTCACAGGGATCCGGTAGCAAAACCCTACAAGCACGTATTAACACTCTGCTGAAACTTGAAGAATCCAGACAAAAGTCTAAAGAGAGATTTAACCAACATCAAGATATTGTCAAGAGATGGTTTGATAGGAGAAAATTCAGGAAGGGGAACTTTGAAGTAGGAGACTTGGTTTTAAAGTGGGATCACCCGCATGACGAGAAAGGAAAACATACAAAATTTCAAAATTTATTGGTTGGCCCCTATCAGATTGTTGAGAAACTTGGCCCCTCAACTTATAAGTTGCAAGATCTACAAGGGTAGGAAGAGAACCTTCCTATGAATGGCCTTGTTCTCAAACCATACTTCACCTAGATCTTTTTAGGAATCCTTTTGTACATAAATAAAACCTTTCCTTTTTGTTCTTGTTCTTCATTTAGTTTGCTTTATTCTCTGATTTACTTTGGTTCGCTTGATTTTATTTAGAATAAACCAGCTTAATTTTTTTATGCTTGGAGACATAGGAATCTAAATAATCGCAAAATTATTTGAAATCCAATAACTGCTTACAAGGAGACATGTGCAGTAAAATTTTGATCAAAATCGAGGTTCTTTAATTATTGATAGACTATAGAAAGGGAAGCTATTTTTTTCACATTGTAGTCAATTAAACCCTGTAAAATAACTAAGTCTCGGGAAGTCTAGAGTACTATCTTGGGGCTCCACCCATACTCACACTAATATTTGTCCTAGGAAGTTGACCATGATAGACCCACGGAAAGGAAGTGGGACTAACAGATGTATGGCATTCAAAATAATCTCATGCTACAAATTGAAAACCAAAAGGATTATAATAAAGAGTTTAAATTCAAATACATACAATCTACATCAAAGAAGTTCTACTGAAGAAATAAAACCAGCAAATTAAAAGGATTGCTCAGAAAGGTTCTTCTCCGTCCATGAGTTTGAAACAGGTTTATCACTCACACAAAAGGACATTATGGATGGAATAAGCCATGATAGTTTCTCAAAGTAGAAGAATGAATCAAGGAAGACTCAAAGTGACAAATGTCATTAAAAAATAGAAAGCATCAAAAGAATGCTGAAAAATCATGGGAATGAAAAACAAACGAATATATATGTCTAACCTTGTTTACAATCATGTGGAGTCATATCCAGTGGCGACCAAAAGATAGAGGTAAAATGAATTTCATATTTTGGCCCCAAGAGAGTTATCAAGACTTCTAATCTTGGTTACCCTACTCCCAAAATACTACAATTGATGTGGTGCACAACTTTAACATCCCTGGATAACTCTACCTTCTTAAAAAATATCAAATAATGCATTGAATAAATTGTTGTATATATGTAATCAAGTACCATGCAGCAATCTTGTTCTTCAAAGATAGTTTTCTCAGAGATCTATGTTCACCAGCCAGTCGCCAATTGTTGTTACTGCAACTGCTTCCCCAATTATTTTTTACATTTTAGGGCCCCTCCTTATATTTTGATCTTAAGATTCCTTAGACAAGTTTTATTTGTTAAAGAGTTCATCCTAACACTCAATTTTTCTTGGAGTTGAGAAAGAAAGTTTTTTGTCTAAGTTAAAACTCAGGTTTTTTCTTCCGATGCATCGGATCAACTCAACAAGTTTTGCCGACACATTGGAAGAACTCATTGAGTTCTGCCGACACATCAGGTCAACTCATCCAATTTTGCCAACGTATTGGAAGAACTCAGTGAGTTATGCTGACACGGTAGCTAGTCACTTTTGAGTTGTTTCCTATATGATCAAGGAAGTTAACGAGGTTTGTCGAGGTTGTTTTTTGCTAGCAAGTTTTTGGAGTTTTTCTGAATTTTTAATCGAGTCAAATCTATTGGAAGAACTTGTTAAGTTGTGACAACGTATTGGATCAACTCAACAAGTTTTGCTGACGTATCAAAAGGACCCAGTGAGTTTTGCTAACACAGTCGCAAGCTACTTACGAGTTGATTATGATTCAACCGAGGAGATTAGCATTTGTTGCTAAGTTGGTTGCAGCCAAATATTCAGAGATTTGCTAGAAAACCATCAACATGTTAAAGCTCATCGAAAGCTTTCTTTAAGTTTTGTTGACACTTTAAATACTTCTTTTTTACCACCACGATTTATCAATCAAAAGTTTTCAAAGAGTTTTTCTTAAAAGAGTTCTTATGTTTGGTCGACACAGTAAAATCCATTGGAAGTTCTTGCAGAGTTCTACCGACACTATTGGCGGAACTCATCTTTTCTCACCGACATCATCACAGAAAAACTCACACTTCACCGCCGATATATCAGGAAAACTTGGAGGAAACTATCGACATGTGTCAATGTTACATGATGAGTTTCTGAAGTGGCCCCAAACGATGTTTTTGATCCTGCAACATTAATTAATTTTCAACCACCATATTAATGACGGTTTTGGCGATTTGTATATATATACGATGCGTTGATTTTGTTTTTTACCTCAAACATCGTTTGGAGCACATCCAATTGACAAAGGACATTTGAAGCTTTCAAGTTACGTCCACAATTGTACTCATATCACTTCTCGACAGGTAGGTACTTGAAACCATATTTTGTCTCATTGACTCTTTTAGGGTTTTAAAGGCTATATATATGTGTGGTTGAGTTTTAGGGTTTTAGCTAGTTTTACCGCGTTTGGTTTTTCTCTCGTCTCCCGTACCCCTTTTCCTGTTAGAAGAAATCCACGGCCTTAGGGTGTTTTTTGTTACAGTGAATTGGCTGCTAAAGTCACCCAAATATTTTTTTGAAGAGGTCCTTGGCCTCTTGGCTACTTTTATGCCCTAGAACGCATTTTCGATAGAACGTAGGGGTTTTACAGACCTTGCAACCTGCTAGTCCATCCTTCATGGAGTTTATGCTTAGTGTTTGCCGATCGCTTTCGTTCCTTCTCCAAGCCGATGTTATGATGGTCGCAAACCATAGAGACTCAGTACAGATGTCCCAATGGGATAGGTAATTCGTGCCTTGTGCGAGTCTCCGGTCATGCAGGTCAAGGGATGAGTATGCGGCAAAAAAAGAAATTCACGACGTGCTTATACCCTAAGCCTTGCTACCCTCTAGAGCCTTGGGATATTTTATCCTCAACCTGCGTATATTCCAAGACGCATTGTCTGCGACCCTTCCTAGGGTCGATGCCATGGTGTAGAAGTTCGTCACGGTCTTAAGCACAAACAAGAGATTTATAGTGCCCCAAAGTTTCCTCGGTTTTAGGGTTTAAGGCATTGTCATGTTTCACTAAGTTGTTCTTTTACCTTTGAGGGAAATAATGGTAGAAACTTTGACACCTAAATGATTTTGAACTTAATAAACAAAAGGATCGAAGTAAAACTTGTGAACTCTTTAGACTTTGGTAAAATCAGTCAACATTTGTGCATGAAAGAACAAATAGTAAGATGTTTAGCTTTCAGTGTGTTTTGACTTATTATTATTAGCAACGAAAAGGGGACATATGATAACAACACACTGTAACTCTCACAATGGCACATACACATATATTGATAAGGTTTCATTTAAGCTTTGTGAGCAAACACTCTTGTCATAATCCTAAACTAACTAAGCAACTTCTAAGGAATTACCTCTCTCCACCTTACAAAATTGTATCTTAATGTCCAACAATAAAAGGGTAAATACAACTTTGTTCTCTATTATAACATTAGACATTGATCACCATCTCATTTTGAAAGAACAGTAATTCATATACTAAGTAGCTTTGCCTCTCATTTCGGTTATTTCATGTTTAATACAAAATGCATGGTGTTTTAAGTTATTAGAGATAACCACGCCATTACTAAGACATCTCTCACTATGCTCATGTTTGAGTTGCTAATCTCACCAAGAAGGATTATCTCCCAAAGGATAGTTAGAAAACAATAAACTTGCACCATGCCTAAAAAGAGTGGGAAAAGGAAATCTAAGGCTAGTGAGGTCGATTCAGATGTGGAGATCATCTCCAGGACTGAGATCACTTTCGAGGACACTAAGGCCATTACAGGAGCTGACCAAGAGTTCAAATGGGGGAAGATATATCAAATGATTAGAGACCAGAATGTCCCTTATGCTAGTCTGGAAGAAATGTCCTTATATGAAAATATAAAAACTTGGGCATTACTGAGGCAGCTACAAGCCCAGAGTTGTTCCCTTGTGTGGAGGTCATCAGTAATATTTTGCCTCGAACGGACCCTTCAACAATGATTATTTCTAATATAGAGGGAGAAGCTTTTGCTTCTTTCACTCCAGCCTACATAACCTTGTCCTGCAAGCTGCCAACCTCACAGGTTATGATGACTGATCAATGGGTAAACAAAGTGGATTTGAAAATTTTAGAGTGTGCCAAGAAGATGATGATAACCGGAAGACAATAGCGCCACAAGGAAACTCGCGAATATGAGTCTGCAAGCTTACACCCTCCTTTCAGGATCATAGCCTTGAGGCTGAATATGATTTTTGGCTGAGCGAATGGAAGATTGTATAAATTAAGTTGGATCCCACTAATATACTATGTGGCCATTAAAGGCATAATTTTCAATTAGGTAGATATCATATCAAGTAGCCTGTCATCTTGTGTAGTTGTCGCATAGGGAGGGATGACTCATAAAAGGTCAAAATTCTACATGGCCTCCTACCTGATTAACTGCATCCTGTGCAGACACCCATTCCCCAAGCTCGGGTGCACTTGGACACACATCGAAGCCCATATATATCATGCTTATCAGATTCTATAGGCACATAAGTATGAAGTTTCTACAAGCTTAAATGTGAAGAGTTTGTGATGCCCCTGTATGAGCTAATCTTCCTGAAAGAACCCAACTGCCTGTCGGATAATGCCATGGACGTTATTTGTGAATATGGGGATTAATGTTTCCCTCATGAAGGAACCTACCTGAGGATGTACGGAGGCTCCAAATCCCCATCACTACTGCCCATATATGCCATGGACTATGTAGTCATTAAAGAAACAGTCAAGAAGTTGTTCATAAATGGAGTAGGTAACTTCCTATTCGACATGAAAATGGCAGCCTTCCTGCCACTGCCCTTTTGCATAAGAAGTTACAAATTCACTAAAGTCAAAGGTGCCTCCGAATTTGTAAAAGATTTGAAAAAAAATTCACTTCGGAGAGAAGAGTTTCCGTAAAAATGACACTGATGGAAAAGTTGCAAAGCATTGTACAACCGTTGGAATACACTATGAATACTCTCATCACTTCGATAAGGATGAAGAGGTATACAAGAATTCTAGTAACATGACTGTGCTAAGTAAGTGTTTCAAGAATAAAGGAAGCACCATCGGGGGTAAAGATAGCAGCAGTGCAACAAAAAAGCAGTTGTAGAAGCAAAAGGAAGAAGCCTTGAAAAAACAGCAAGAAGAAGCAGAAAAGAAACATCAAGAAGAAGCTGAGAGGAAATGAGCAGAAGAGGCTCAGAGGAAGAGAGAGGAGGATGAAATGTTACAAAACAAAGAGGAAGAAAGAGCGCAAAAGGAAGCTAAGAAAGCAACTGAAGAATTAAAGAAGAAAGAGGAGGAGGACAAGGACAGAGAAAATTTGGACCAAGACGCAATCCAGAATGACCTGATGGATCCTCCTTCTTCGTCAAGTGGCGCAATCATAGGTGGCCATGTTTCTCTTATAGAACTTGGACTCGTTTATTACACCCCATCTAATCTTCACACGGTGGCATGTTTAGATACCATTATTTTGATAAGGCAAAGAACAACTATTGTTAGATGATCAGAGAAAAGATTAAAGTTCGACACTCAAGTTGATGTGGTCACAGTGACTAAAAAAACCGTCATGGAAAGCACTAAGACTGACCTTAAATTCTTAGCATCTATAAGTATATCAGACGCGCAAGAAGACACGGATAATTTTGACAAGTTGGTGGAAGATGTAGCACATCATAAAGAAAAGATGCTTAAAATGAAAGACACTTTAGTCAAGGAGAGAGGAGAAGGCCTAGAACTAAAAAGGAAGCACGAGGCAACCCTCTCGGAAAAGGAAAGGCTCCAAAGGTAACTTCGAGTTATGGAGGCAAAAAAGGATGCCTTGGAAGTGGAGTTAATGATTATGGAGGGAGAGAAAAGTGATCTTGGAACCTGAATCGCAGAACTAGAATCAAAGGACATTGCAGCAAAACAACTGGTGGAGGACTTGAGAACCCAAGCAGAGGAGTTGGTGGCATAGAAAGGATATCTTAAAACTCAACTTAAGGTAGCAAATGAGAGGCAGCTGGACATCACTCCTTTCCATGCCCAGGCTTGCACAATCCAAAGAAAGATACACCAAGTCCAAATAAATCTCTCGGGGGGGATTTATAAGATAAAGACGACAGAAACAAGATTGAATGAGATTGCAGCAGAGTCACTTAATTTCAGAACAAGACTAATGGAAGTTGTTGAAAAGGTTCAAATCCAGTTGACTTGGGTGGAGGCCAACTCAACGTTTCTTGAACACTTGTCGTAGAAGATAGGAGGAGGCCTAAAGATAGAGATGGCACTCCTAGATTTTTGCAGAAAAGATTTAGTAAGATTGAATAATGAAATTGAAAATACCTTGGAAAAATGTATGGAGTTTTATAAAAAAAATGTGCTAGTTTCATGATAGATGTCAGCTTTCTTCGGTTGCAAAGATCAATGACTTCCCAAACAAAGACCAACATGTGGCATATCTACATGATAGATTGCTCGAGGATAAACAACACATTCAGAAATTGGAGATTATCAATGAAGGCAATGTTAAAACTTGGATTGCCCAAGCTTCTATCACTAATCATATATTGGATGACTTATATAGAACCACTCCAAAGAGGGTGACACGTGTGGAGACCCAGTTGGTCGTGCATGAGGTTACTGTGTTGATGTTGGCCCTTAAATTACAGGACTATTGCGGAAGAAGCCAATACATGTAGGGAATTTATTTCAAGTTCGGTTGTGCCCACTGAATAACTTTTGTCTTTTATGTATTTTGTCATTTTTGACATTTTCTAGTGCAAAGAACTAAAGGACAAAATTTTGGAATTTCCAAGGTCAGGGAAGTTGAGGAGTCATTGTAATTGTATTATAAATAGAGGTAGGAGGTAGAATTCCAAGGGCTTTTCGATGTCATAATAAGGTTGGTTTATTTGTAAGAAGGACTGATTTTTTCTACTAATAAAGAAGGGCATTTTTTGCTGGGAAAGGACCGCACGGGATTTTACATGGATTTTGTGGAGTTTCAAATGTGAAATTTCTTCCATTTAGTTTACGTACAACTGTGAGATCGTTCTGAATTTTATGAACTATTTCTTTAATGATGAATGGTTTTGCTTTCTGTATAAAATTATGTGCACAAATCGAGTAATGAATACTTTATTATTTCAAAGTTATCTTTGTTAATATTTTTGTTGTAGCTATACATATGGAATTGGAACAATTATCTGCAAGATTCATTATGAATAATTATAGTACATTACTCTCTTTATTTTAAATTTTCTCCCCACGGGGATAGGATAGATTAGTTTAGAATAAACTATAATATAATAAATTTGCTTAGATTTAGGTTGATAAAAGTGATTGAGGAGCAAGAATGGTAAGACAGGAAGTAAGAACCTACGCACCACTTCTGAGGTTCTTGTTCATCAATCAACTGCACTTAGTTTAAGCATTTGCATTTCATCCATATAAAGAAAATTACATAAATGATGGATCAGAACATAATTTATAAAGATCTAAACAACCTTAGATCTACGGTAGTCGGGCTGTTAACCGAACGGGTTCCCCATACCAAATGGTGAACGATCTAGTTGGGATTTATCACTGAGGAGAATCCCTACTGTCGGTACCTGGGAATTTTCCAGGCATCAACAGATACCTCCGATGGAATTATTACGACAGAGTTACTGCAACGGGCTTTTCACTGTGCTCACTTTTACCTTGACAGACTTACTTGGATTCCGGCTTTTACTACGACAGTATTTAGGTTGCGACGAATTCCTGTGCGACCAACATTCACTTTGACAGAACAACTTTATATTTCTTAGTCTAAAGACTTACGAATATGAAAAACACTTTTCACTGTGGTAACCTGGGATAAACTGCGACACAACTATTACAACTCACTTGGAATATTATATAACCAAATATTAAACAAGATCTGTGTCAAACCTTTATGTGGATAAAAAATAGAACTTTACACGGTGAAATAAATATGGATTCCTTGTGTCTGTCACTTACAATAAATGTAAACAACATTCACTCAGGTAAATATGGGGAAGATATGCAACTAAATAAAAAATGTATTAAACCATAAAACTGTGGATTTATAGTTCTTGTGATGTCATAACAAAAACTTACAGCCTTAAATACAAATTTGGAAATTACAAGGATGTTTCACCTTTTACAGAGCTTCATCTCTCAACACTTACAAAACATAAAAGCTTGAGTTTCAAACTCTTCATAGAGTTTTTCTTATTCTTTTTCTTAGCACACTTGCTCGGTTCTTCTCTTCTCCTCTACATGTTCTGCTTTTCTTTCTATCTATATATTGTTCATATTTACAATCTTCTTCTTCATATAGAAAACTTCTACTGACTAAAATTGCTACTCTCTGAAGCTATCAGCTTAACATTAAGGACTATAATAAATATCTACCTAAAAACTTAGCTTCAACAATTAAATTCGACTGGAATATATACGAGAGACGTGAACTCTTTATTCTGTCAGACTATCTGACAAAAACTAACCTACTATAGACTCTAACAAAGTAGGATGATGTTCTATTCGGATCAACGAGTAATTAATATTCTCAACACAACAAAGATACCTCGAGCTTTATCATCTCAAAGCTACACATTTTGCAGCTTTACTCAATAATTAACATCAATATAGAGACACCAACATAGAGACACCTCTACAAAGGCTCCAAGTAGGTAGGGTTTCTTCATATCACGGTCCACGTAGTTCGTAGGCAACCATTGAATGGCACCAAACAATCCCCAAATCCATAATGTCGTAATCTCTCTCAAAAAATGGGGCATTTACGTGTCTTCAATGGATAGATAGCCTAAACAATTTATAGGGTTTATGGATTCATGGTTCACAAAAATAGTGTAAAATGTTTCCATGCAAACTTTAATGTAATAATAATACATGGACACTGGTGAAATTAATACACAACTATCCCAACTTACACAGTTCCTCAGTCTCAAGGTTTCCAAGCTCCAACACACAACATTCACTCCAACACCATCAACGCAATGCAACAGTCTTAAATCTCTCGAGAGAGGACTCACACTAAGAGAGCCAGTTGGAGAGGTAGCCATGCGCAACAAGAATTAGGGTTCTCGTCATCTAAGATGCATGTATTTCACTAGGTTGTGCTTAGTCTTGTCACTCCACTCATAAGAGATCATGTTCTACACTAAGTGATCATTGTTCTCAAAATATGATGTAATAGCTCCATATATATCACAACTCACATGCAGTGATTGAGCATTGAATGGAAAAATCAAAAGTTCAAGAGCACTCAACTTGTGTAGAAAACTTCACGAGCAAAGATAGTTCTTACACTTCAAAAATGTAGCTCCACTTAATAGGGTGTGCACATCAAAGGAGACTACAAGAGAAGCACGTAACATTCAATGCTCATGTTGTTTGAACTTGTAATTTTCCAATGTGTGTAAAGTCTGCACACAACCCTATAACATATATTTTGAGCAAACTATTCCACCCAACTTCCATGGCTCATTTCTCTATTACTTCACAAACTGCCTCTACCACTTTGAATAAGAAACTCACGGTCAAAAGAAAGGCTTCATAGTTTCAATTGTAGAGCATGAGCTACACCAACATTACACAACAATGCCATTCTGCAATAAGGTACAAATTAAGAAACACCTAACAACCTTATTCAATTATGATTCCACAGTTGGTAAAAAGACACCATTCACCAAGCTCCTCGTCGCCCACGAAATAATGCTACACACTAATCACCATATTCAAACTGTCTCCTCAAATACCAACACGAGGAAGATAAGTTCATCATTTCTCCACAAGAACGGCATACCTCTTCCAACTCAAAGGAGGATGCCATTACTAATATAGCGAAGCATATATGTAGAGACATTAAATCCTAGACATTGAAACCAAAGTCGATGTAAAGTACTAGAATTTGAATGGTCATGAGATTCCCCGTGATCATTCCCAATAAGAAGAAGAGAAAATAGAGAGTTGAGAAAAATGTAGAATTAATTCCATAATGTTGGAGACATTTACCACCATACACACTCATTTTGGTCAATTTGGCCTAGTTAAACCACTATCCTAAGCTTTATTGACTTAATTGACATCAGAGGAGAACTGTATGACATCAACATGAGCACACCCACGCCTACCTTCAGTCAAGGAGGCCAACTAAGCCTTCTCCTTCATTCAGGGAGGCTAACTGAAGCACTCCGAGGGTGATCTGAGTGTCATAAATGCACTTAATTGATAACTGATGGTTACAATCAGTTAAACAGAGCAATGAAGGTGCCTCCTTTCATTAAATTGATTATTTAATGAACTGGAGTCAATAGGGGCACCTCCAACCACTTATGATGGTCAGTTACACTTTAGTTAACCTCATCGGGGTTCATTGGAGTCATTGATGCGCTACCACTTGTTGGTTGGCTTGTTGTGACATGCGTTTGAGCTACTTTCAGTTAGACTCAGTCATTTATTGCACTCCGACTTCAGTTAGAACTCAGTTGAGTCAATTAGGGTTTTGATCAGTGGTTAACTTGAGTGTTCACTATGGCTTACATTCAGTTAAGCTAGACTCACTCATTCAATTCAAATGACCTCCTTGGGAATTTGAATTGTCTTGGCATTCATGCATCTAGCATGATCATTGTATTGTATCATCATTCTTTCATTTGATTATATAGAGCTGCTACTTCCATTGCAGCACCATTTTGCTAATTTTATGCATATTTGTCTGTATTCTTTGTGAGACTGCATTTTCAGTTCCTAGACCACTATGACAAATTAATATGGTATCAGAGCTCACAGTGGAACGAAGCTCAGATTTCTCAAAAACAAGGTTTTTGAAAGAAATGAAAATTTGAGCAAAGCTCAAAAATTCCAGCACTGCACCAGAAGCCAAGGCTTACCACTTAATACCCCAAGTAAGGAAATTGTTGGTCAAGCTTGCTTGATCAACTATGTTGGGTGTGATGAAAGCCTAAAATGTGTAGGTTGTTCGACCTTACGGTGCCCTTTTTGTTGTGATTTGCAGGTTTTTAACAGGTGAAAGCATCCACTCCAGCAGTTTCAGATGGTTTCTTCTGTAGAACTCTTGACTCTGTTTAATTTCCACTCATGGAAAGGATACATGGAGATCCAACTACGTGTCAGAGGACTCTATAGGGTCACTATGGACACTGAAGAAGAGCCTGCTTCTATAACAGACAAATCTAGATTCTTGAACAAGAAAGATGAACCATTCAGATTCTTGTGCCTCTTTGTTTCCCAAGATCTTCTTTTCCATCTCTCGGGATTGAAGACTCCAAAGGAAATCTGGGATAAATTGGAAACCCTAAATGGAAAACAGGATGATTTGAGAGTATACCAACTTGAGAATGAGTTGATGTCTCTCCAGCCTTCCAATTTTGAGACCTTGAATCATTTTTTCACAAAGTTCAAGCACATTGTCTTACTGTTGAAGCAATGTAAGGTGGAGAAGGAGGATGATCAGCTCATCCTCGCCATACTCTCCAAAATTGGAGCTAATTATTCAGTTTTTGTCTCTACATTCCGTGCGGGGAAGCTCACAACCCTTGGATGGAAGATGCCTTCACTCAATGCCTTCGTTGAGTCCCTAATAAGTGAACATGATAAGCTTGTCCATATGGGGATCATCCGATCCTCCTGTGATCAATCCCTCCATGTCTTGGGGCCCAAAGATCTAAAGGGTAAAGGAAAGCAGCAGAAGAACCCAAAAATCAAATTCGAAGCTCCTAAGCCTAAAGTTGAAAACCAGCAGCATGAAGAGTCTTTCGACTCAAAGAAGAACAAAGGAAAAGGGCATCATGGAAAGGAAAAAGTCAAGTGTTCATACTGCGGGAAGGGCTTCCACCCTAAACGCTCTGGCATGAAAAAGAAACTTGATGAAGCTACCTCTCTCCCTGAGAGAAATCACATCAATCTTCTGAAAAGCTTTCAGAGGAGAGATCAGCAAGATCGGGAACCACAGCATGAAAGAGGTCATGCCATCATGGCAAGCACTTCGAAGTCCAAAGCACTCTTGATAGATTCTGGAGCTTTGAACCACATGATGGCTGAAAGAGACTCCTTCTCATCTTTGGAGACCAGAAAATCCATTCCCATCCACATGGGAGATGACTCCACCATCATTTCCAAAGGACAAGGTACTGTAGATCTTGAGAATGGCTATTTTTCAAATGTTTTGTATGTAACATCTCTGGCATCAAACCTCCTTAGTGTTTATCAAATGACACATACAGGAGTTCCCAAGAGATTATCCTTCAGCCCGAATGATGTAGAGATCGTAGAACTTGCATCTGAGAAACTTGTAGCAAAAGTCCTTGCAAACCATCATGCAAAAGCCTATGAGTTCTCCCATTTTGTGGCGGATGCAAAGCCCATCGCATTGCTGACTCATGGAAATGAAGTCGGTAGACTGTGGCATGAGAGGTTCAGCCATATCAACTTCAAATACTTGCAGAAGTTACAGAAGAATTCTATGGTTGAAGGCCTCCCAGTCATCAAGGCAACCACTAGAATTTACAAGGGTTGTGTTGTTGGAAAGCACCCTGAGCATAAGTTCGTTCAGGGGAAGGCAAGACGAGCATCATGCATCTCAGGACTGATACATTTTGATATCACTGGTCCCATTCCTATCACATCCATGAATGGATCAAGGTACGTTCTAACTTTCATTGATGATTTTTCCAAGTACACATGGGTCTTCTTTATAAAAAAGAAGTCTGAAGTCTGTGAAAAATTCATTGATTCGAAGGCCTTGATTGAGAATGCATCTAGCCAAAAAGATCAAGATCTTGAGATATGATAATGGTGGGGATTATGTCAGTAATGAGTTGCTGCACATATGTTCCCAAAGTGATATTCAGGTCCAGCATTCAGTTCCCTACACTCCCCAGTAGAACGATGTAGCGAAGAGGAAGAATCAGTCTCTCAAGGAGATGACCACCTGTATGTTGGAATCAAAGAAGTTGGCTGCAAATTTGTGGGCTGAAGCCATGCATGCTACAGCATATATTCAAAACAGAGTGCCACACTCATCCGTGAAAGGGAAGACCCCTTTCAAAGCATTCTTCGGACACAAGCCGGATGTGTCAAATCTGCAGGTGTTTGGGTCCACTGCATGGGCCCGAATTCCACTTAATAAAAGGAGGGTTTTGAAACCGCAAAGCATAGAATGTATGTTTATTGGGTATCCTGATGAATCAAAAGGTTTTAAGCTATTGGATATCAAAACAAAATAGGTCATCATCAAAAGGAGTGTCAAGTTCGATGAGCCTCTTCAGGAGGTGGAACTAGTGAAGGAGAAAACTGCTGAATTTCCTTCCTATTTTACTGTATATTTGGATGATGAAATTGGGGGTGATGACCCTGATTTGGATCCTCTGATTTATGATATAAGTGTACAGAAAACATCAAATTCTGAATCAGAACCTAAAGTACAAAATCATCTCCCAACTTGGGCCCGACAAACATTCTCCTCCGCAGGAGATAACATTGGAAATTCGGATGATCCAAGGAGAACCCAGTCTGATTTCCAAAGAGCAGGTATTGTGCTCTCTTGTCCTGATTATTTGTTGTTTGAATATTGTTATTTGATGATAATTTCAGACCCTAAGTCTTACTACCATGCTCGAAAGGATCCGAGATGGCAAGTTGCCATGGATGAAGAGATAAATTCTCTTCAGAAAAACACTATTTGGGAGCTAGTTTCTCTTCCTCCGGGAAGGAAATTGGTTCAATGCAAGTGGGTGTTTCGGATTAAGGTTGTTGTATATGGAAAAACCTACAAATATAAGGCAAGGTAAATGGAAAAAGGTTTCTCCCAGGTCCAAGGTGTGGACTACCATGAGACTTTTGCACCGGTTGCAAAAATGGACTCCATCCACCTAGTTTTGGCAATTTCAGCATCTAAGCACTAGGAAGTGCATCATATGGATGTTAAGTCAGCCTTTCTACATGGATATATTCATGAGGAGATATACATAAAGCATCCTGAGGGCTACATTTCGGATCCATCTTTGGTTTGCAAGCTAAAGAAGTCACTATACGGGTTAAAACAATCCCCAAGAGAGTGGTATTCCAATATGGATGCCTTCCTTCTCTCGCAAAACTTCCAAAGGTAAAATCAGATCCAAATGTGTATATACAGTAGTATGCTGGTCATTTGATTATTATTGTTTAATATGTTGATGACTTACTGATCACAGGTTACACAGTCGCTTCTATTTCAATCATCAAAACTGCTCTCCACAATGCATTTGAAATGAGCGATTTGGGGCTCTTAAAACAATTTTTGGGGCTCGAAATTGAGCAAAATTCTGATGGGATAATGGTCACTCAGTCCAAATACATATCAGAACTGTTAGTCAAGCTTAACATGGCCGAATGTAGAGCTGATCCATTCCCTTTCCTTTCAGGGATCAACCTTGAAGAAGGAAAAAGCACACCTCCCATGGATTACACTATTTATTAACAGCTGATTGGTAGCTTGTTGTACTTGACTCATTCTCGGCTTGATAGCTGTTATGTCATGAATGTTGTATCAAGATACATGCAACAGCCCCATGATCTTCATTGGAAGGCAGCCAAGAGGATACTCCAATACATTCAGGGAACCAAGACCTACGGCATTCACTATGTTGTAGACTCTGAGCTAGAGCTGGTTGGATACACAGATTCCGATTGGGCGGGTGATTCTACTGATCGGAAGTCTATTTTCGGATATGTCTTCATGTTTGGTCACAAGGCATTCTTTCAGAGTTTGATCTTGGTATTACTTTTTCCACTGTCCTATTTTGTGACAATCAAAGTGCTATTAAGATAGCCATAGATCCAGTTACCAGGCATAGGACCAAGCATGTAGAGATACACATGCACTATATTAGGGAGCTAGTGCATGACATGACCATCATTCTGCAATATTGCCTGACTGATGAGCAGATTGCAGACATCTTCACCAAAAGCTTCTCAGAAAATAAGTTCACTTACCTCTGTTCACTGTTGGGGGTGAGTTCATCAGGGTGATCCAACTACTTTCAGTGTTCAGCTTGAGGGGGGGG
>LPNX011198038.1:310021-375714 GCA_001517045.1 Pseudotsuga menziesii
ACACCCACGCCTACCTTCAGTCAAGGAGGCCAACTAAGCCTTCTCCTTCATTCGGGGAGGCTAACTGCAGCACTCTAGGGGTGATCTAAGTGTCATAAATGCACTTAATTGATAAATGATGGTTACAATCAGTTAAACAGAGCCGTGAAGGCACCTCCTTTCATTAAATTGATTATTTAATGAACTGGAGTTAACAGGGACGCCTCCAACCACTTCTGAGGGTCAGTTACACTTCAGTTAACCTCATCGGGGTTCATTGGAGTCATTGATGCGCTACCACTTGTTGGTTGGCTTGTAGTGACATGTGTCTGGGCTACTTTCAGTTAGAATCAGTCATTTATTGCACTTCGACTTCAGTTAGGACTCAGTTGAGTCAATTAGGGTTTTCATCAGCGGTTAACTTAAGTGTTCATTGTGGCTTACATTCACTTAAGCTAGACTCACTCACTCAATTCGAATGACCTCCTTGGTAATTTGAATTGTCTTGGAATTCATGCATCTGCATGATCATTGTATTGTATCCTCATTCTTTCATTTGATTATACAGAGCTACTACTTCCATTGCAACACCATTTTGCCAATTTTATGCATATTTGTCTGTATTCTTTGTGAGACTGTGTTTTTAGTTCCTAGACCACTGTGACAAATTAATACATAAGTCACCTCCAGTCATCTGCGCAGAGTATGGACTGTATGGTGAATAACATAAATTCATTTTGGAAATAATCGAACAATGTCAATGAGGCTGAGGCGTTGGAGCATTACAGGTAGTAAATGAGACCATCTTCTCCTTTTTTTATTTGGAGGAACATAATCTTTCATGAAATTTCTGGAATCACAATGCCATTTAGGGTTTTGCAGATGCGTGAACATGGATAAGAAGATGAAACATTTAGTTAGTAGTAGAGATAGTATAAATATTTGAATTTGTTGGTAGAACTAGGAAAAGAATATGCCAAAATGAATCTGGAAGTGGGCTGACTTTCAAACAAAGATTATAGCATCCAAAAAATGAATGGAGTAGAATTGGCAAGCAAAAATGATATCACATGCCACAGGATTGAGGGCGCAGAGGGAAGATAATAATGGCATGAAAGAGTAGGCCAAAGTGGATTAACCAAGCTATGATACCACCATGAGGATCCCATTAGGGCAAAAGAGAATATTGGTAGACATAAGCCAATTTAGGCAAATAGAATAACCACACAAAGACAAAAAGATAGGCATGAAAGCACATATTTCTCATTCACAAATGTACATTATATTACATGAGATGGCCCTTGGTTTTGACTTCCAAGGTGTCTCTTGGACTCTAGAGTGAATCTTGGTCTCCCCTTTAGACTTATGGTCTTATTTGCATATGAATATTCCTGACACCGAAGATTATTCTCCAACACATATGAATCTTTGTTGTATACAAACAATTTCCAGTTTTTTTTCATATACTTCTATCACATGGGTTCTATAGAGTTTGACAAACACATTACAGAGGTTGTCATATAAAACCATCTAAAATTTTCAAGCTTGTCCATTTTTTCTCGAACTGGTTGTATTACTGAAACTTTATCCATGGGTCTGGCTTCACTCGAGGGCGATACTTGACAATGGTTACAATGATTCATTTTTACCAATTTTTCGAGGTCCTTTATGACCTTGCTAACGATAGGAAACAACATAAAATAGGGAGATGGAAAATCCAAAGTGATGTGTAATCAATTAGCATATGGCCAAGTTGATTAACCAACATGAATCCTATATTTATGATTATATTATTATTTTTTTCTGTGTTTATTACTACTATGCCTTACTAGTGATTGTGAATTCAATTACTAAGAACTCACATTCACGCACACATGATATGACACAATCCTTTATATTGGAGATACCCAGTGTGGGGATATCTGACACCATATACATCACCCTAATATGCCATATAAACAACTTTATATCCATTGTAATGTTACCACATGTTCTCTCGGATTAATAACTCAAGCTTGTTTGAATGATAACTTCACATGGATCCTTATTGGTACTTGAGAGCCAATGAAATTCAGCCATGACACTTTTTTTTAAGACTCAAGTACTACATATTAACCTTGTAGTTTTTTGGGTCTTGTGCATGAGCATAGGTTTCACCACCGCAAGGCTTCAATGCAATTTGTGACTCATATTGTGTTTCCGTCAGATTGAATAAGCCTCCCTGTGAGTTGGATAACTCAACCCTGATAGGAATATCCTTAAACCCTAAAACCATTTCAATTTGATTTTATATGATCCCCAAAAGCTATTAATGATAAATGAGTAAAATATTTTGAAATGTTGCTTATCTCATACTGTGTTGTTCTCCTAGATAATTGCCCTTTTAATATAATATACCATAGTTCATGTTGTACTCTTCGAGCATCTTGGACCTTCTTCCAAAACGTTGTATCCTCCTTTAGTTCTTCAAGTGCATTTGATGCAGAATCTTTTACTAAGGGTAGAACATGTTCACCTCCTTCCCCATCCAACATGTACGGTTCATAGAAATGCATGTTATCCGCAATCACTACTATTCCTACATGCAAGGAGGTAGACTCGATTTCAGTGCATTGCCACTGGCTTGCTTGGTGATTGGAAATGGTCTGCATCTCAATGATTTCAACTTATTTACTGCCCCTTAATTTTACTCTATTACTTAGATAGTTTTGGAATAGAAAGTAGTTGTCTTACCCATTCCACATTGGGCCTATTATAGCACATCAAGACCCTTGCAGAACAACACTATGCCCCTCTACTGAATTGCAAATGGATTCACAAACCCTAAAACCAATCAAAAGAGGGCTTCAACACTAAAACCCTAGTAAAACAATTCGTTTAACAAAAAAAAAGAATAAGACATTAAGGAATAAATGAAAACTCTGCAATGTTAAATGTACCATAAGCATAGATTCGTGTAAGAAGATTTTTATGTAGGTCCACTTCATAAAAAATCTCATGAACTTCATCATAGATCACAAAGAGTTCACCTCCTTCTATTGAAATTCCTTGTTATTCAAATCAAAATCAAGATAACAAGAAAATATGTAATCTAGAATGGGAAATATCAACGAATGAGATATGTTCATCATTAGCCCATCAAAATAGGAAAGAAAGGGAGGGGAAAAGCAGGTACATTTCCTCCATCTTGGCATCATATTGACGAGCATCAAACAAAGTTGCATCTCATACCGCCATGGCCATGACTGAATATTTAAATCAATCTACACTAAGGTAAAACCCTAAAATCAACCATTTTTTCTCACCAAGAAACTCTTGTCCTCTACTCTTTACATTGTTGTAGAAATTATTTTAACTAGGGTAAACAATACTCTTCAATAATTATACGATTACGAAAGGGAAGAATAAGGCGAACAATTTGTAATAAATACATGTACAATAATACCCATAGACGCAACTAAGTCCCTTGGAGACTTACCTTTTTTTTTGAAATGGGGTTTGAGACTGCATTGCCCAATTAACCTTCTATGGGCCACACAAAAAGAGCCCCCAATACTATAGATTTCTCAAATAAAATAATCTGTGTTGACAAAACTCCTCAAATTTCTTTCTCCTAATGTTTATTTTCCCATATTTTCTTTCCCTCCATCTTCATTTGACTTTTAAAAATTAGTTAATACATAATCTAATATATTATAAATATAATGAAAACATATTATATATTATATATAATCCTAAACTATTATATTAATATATTAAATATTATAGTATTAATATACATATAATATATTAATATTATATAAATAAAATAAAATCACAAAAAAATATACATATAGATGTATGCATCATGGATGTTTCAAAGTGATCTAATATTTGGGTTCACATGAAAATGTGAACCAAGATTTGGATTGTAGACAAACACATCAATTCTCATCTTTAAAGAAGACGAGGATGGTATGAAAGCAAAGAAAACATCATATTTCCGAGGCTTTGGCGGTTTTAGTCAATTTGTCATAAATTAAATAAAAAAGAGGAGATACAAAATTTTGTTTTGAATAAATTATAAAAGTTGAGACCAAACATCTTATTTGGACTAAAACAAACCTAAAAACTTTGAAACTCATAAAAAATTCATCCAAACTTCCTCACACTAGAGAGAGAAATGCTATCAAGATACACACACACACACACACATGTAGAAATTATGATATATGCACACATACATATGCCTTGTTTCCATATAGAAACCTTACTAAACCGTAAAATTTCATTGTCAAAAAGCAATTTTCCATTTTCATATTGATCTTGTAATTGTTATCTACTAGGTGACTCAATTAGTATTTGTTTTAGTAATTTTCAATTGTGTCACATTATCTAGTTATATTTTGTATATGATGACTAAATCAGTCATTTTTAGTTATGTTGCTCAAATTTAGTCATATTTAGCTTAAAAACACTATTGTGACTAACGTTTTTAGTCACATAGTCATTTATCATTCTTTTTTATACTAGTAATGTTCCTCATATTTTCTTGACAATGCATCCACCACAATATTGTCTTTTCCCTTTAGACTATTTCATAATCATATCCAAGCATATTAGTGACTCTCTTTTGTTGTTTCGGGAAGGAAAATTGTTGCTCCAAAAAACACTTCAAATTATTATGATCTATCGTGATTTAGAAGTGCCTTTTGATGAGATATGGCTGCTAATATGTGTGATGGATGGCCATCATCTCTTTCTCATAGCCATAGACTTGCAAATTTATGTCACACAAAATTATATTGGTTGATGCTAAGGTTTACATTTCTTGCATTAAGATTGTAATGATACCTCTGCATGGAGCATCACATTCTAGGGCAAATGTCTAAGCAAAATCAAGCATTGTTAGAACTGGTGTGTTACGCATGGCCTCTTTTAAATCTAAGAAGGCCTTCTCAATTGCATCATTCCTTACAAACACATTCTTCCTATGTATGTTTGTTAAGGGGACAAAAATTATCCATATTTGTGGGACAAGCTTCAATCCAAACATTATAACCTTACCTTTGTACCAGAACCTTTACCTTTCGTGTTCAGGGATCTTATCTTTTATCTTATTTATGATTCACCTTTCAGTTACCCCCTCCAGGATTTATTTACCCTTTATTTATGATATTTAGCGGGCACCCAACACCCTTCACAAAATTTCTATGGATATCAAGTAAATCCTAAAAACCCTCGTAATATCTTCAGGCTTTTGGGGCATGAAATCACATAGGAAAACCCACGTAATATCTTCAAAGTAGACAAGATTAAAATCACATAGGAATGGCAGAAAGATCTTGTTCATGAGGCTCTCAAATGTAGATGGGGAATTTCAAAGTCCAAATGGCGTTATTGAGAGTTCATAATGGCTTTCATGTTGGTGAAATTAGTGTTCAGAATATCCACCTCTTTCATCCAAATTTGGTGGTACCTTGGACATAGGTCCAATTTAGTGAAGAACTAGACACCATGGAGATAATTGAAGAGATCATCAATAAGTGGGATAGGAAATTTATCTTTAATAATCAATTTATTGAGAGTAAAAAAATTAGGACACATGCACCAATTGCCTTCTTTGTTTAATACCATGAAAATTGGCAATGGATAAGGACTAGTACTAGGACGATTGACTTAGGACCCCAACAGTTATTGAATAATCTTTTCAATTTCATTCTTTTGGGAAAATGTGTGCTAATATAGACACAAATTTGAGGTTTGATTTCGAAGAATAAGTGGAATACCATTATCATGTTCACTACATGAGGGGGGTGAACCACAGGGTGTGTCCAAGACCTATTGATGTTTGGTCAAAACCCATTGCAAATCATGATGAGTTTATGGGGTGGGGGTATCCATGACTTGAATGGCATGGAAATTGGCAATGATGTTGGAGTGGCTTTTATTTAAGAGATTTACCATGTGATGAGAGATGATAATTGTCTGAAATCTTGATTGAAGTCCTTAAAGGGTATATATTCAACCATTTGTAGTGAAACCCATGTGCATCTCCTTAAAATATATGGTGACTAGGCCCAAAATGTGTGACCAATCTTCCCTAAATACAACATCATAACCACCCATGTTGATTAAAAACATATGAGTTTAGAGTCGATAACCTCCCAGTTGCCAAGTCACACATTTTCACATCATCCTCTACATTTCATTATAACACCATTAGCAATCATAATTTGAAAATTAGAGAGTGCGAGAACATAACAATGGTGTCCTTCAAAACACACCTATAAATAAACTTGTGGGTGTTTCCATTGTCAACCAAAATAATCACCTTGCGATGTTTAATGTAGCCAATTAGTTTCAAGTGACGAGGGGCATAAATCCCAAATAAAGCATGGATGGAAATTAGGGTTTCTTCTTAAGGTGCATTTAGGGACAGGTTTTTATGTGAAGGAGGGGTGGTATCTGCAACTACATGCTAGATATAGATATTCTTCTAGTATGTCTTCCAATTGGTTATGCGAGGACACATCTATAACAAAGTTTGAGCAACAACATTTGATCATCTATGTTGGGGATAAAGTATGTAGTTTTAGTGGATGAGAGGATGAGAGGGCTGTAGTAGGAGTCATTGAAGGACAAGCGTGTGGAATGGAATAGGATTAGTGGCCTCCAACTAAGAAATTAGGTGTTGCATGAGAACATATGCTTGAATATATTCATTGAGGCCGTTAATAAAACATTCCATATAAAAATAATCAATCAGACCCTTTGTGCAAACAGGAAATTGATTGAAGACAGTAATAAATTTGGTTATTGTACCTATTTGCATAACTTGGTTATCTTTCCCAAGTAATGTGTGCCTCTATAAAAATAAAAATATATGGCTTTCACAAACTGGTTCTATGCAATGTAGCTTACATAGGATTTTTTATGTCGTTGCCACTATTTCCATCACTCTTGATGGATGTATAAGTCCCCCACTTGAAGTTTCATCGTATCATCACTCTTAATTGATGTATAATTCCCCCACTTGAAGTTTCATCGTTTCATCACTCTTGATTGGTTTATAAGTACATAAGATTATAATGGTTTGTGATAAATCAGTTGGTCAATATATGTACATAACTAGGTAAATATTTATCAATATATTGAGATTATTTCATGTGAATAAAATTCATGAGTATGAAATGCTTCTAACCATTATAATAATTTCTCTTGTAGGGGAAATTAATATAACCTTTCCTACAAGTAAAGAAGGACATGAATGTGGAGTCACTCTGATGCCTGAGCCTGAAAGAGAACAATTCGAGAGGTTCCTATGTCTCTTGTGAAGTAGACACAATAGATGGCTTAATTATATTTTGATAGATGTGAAGACTCCTGAAGATATTATATCTTACTTATATTCATGTGTCAAAGAAGAGCTTCATATATAGATGAGCATAAGTCTCTGTGATGGAGGACCCATATTATGATTCTCACATTTACATGGTGAGAGGGAGTTGCTAGTCTCGCTAGCTCCTGAAGAACCAGTGTAACTAGTTGATGTACCTCCCGTGAAAAGGAGATATGCATGATGCTCATATTTAGAAGGAAGATGAGAGATATATTCAAGAATATTTTTATGATGCTTATGATTAGTGGTGTGGTAGTCACCAGACAATGATTTTCCTCGGTTACGGAAAATGTGCAGTAAAAGATCCTGAAGAGTTTCAGGATGATGGGCTACAAATCCATGGCCACACATATGAAGGTAAATATGAAGTTTTATAAATTATTATTTCATATTTGGAGGATCTCAAGTCAGTTGAGATGTATTTGGTTAGTCACAGGTCCTAGGATTTGTTATGTGCTTTGCAGTTTGTACAAAGACATGTACAAAGAATATGTTGTGGTACCTACTTGGTACAAGTGTATGTGGATTCAGATATGTCTTGGTCAGTGAAATAGAGTTTCAAATACTAGTATAGTTTTTTATGAATATCACATGTGTTTCTCTAGATAGAGCATGTTGAAAAATAGTAAATATTTTGACGGTTTTAGTCAGTTATATTCGAGTCATGGTACATATCCATAGATGGGAAACATTGCCAACATTCCTACTAAGCCTCTGTCCGAGACAAGCTTGGTATAGTACATAAGAACTCCTCTAGTTGAAGAGGGAGTATTAATGTGTCTTCATAGGTGCTAGCAGATAAAGTCCCCACCAGTTAGTCATCGTACATGGCTTAGGCAACCAAGGGATGTGATAGCTTGTGGAGAGAATCCAAATGAGCAGAGACATGGTCAAAAGTCTCATATGCTATTTATATTTTGGACTGTTAGAGAATAGTTAAAACCTCTCGGAAAGGTAGTTGGGGTGCTGCAAATATAAAGAGAAGGATCACTGAGAAAGCGATCATGACTTGAAGAACATCACAGCGAATGGAAATCTTACAAAGAACTTCTCCATATAGCAAAAGATTCAAGAAGTCAACAAATGTTGAAGAGTGAAAGAAAGATAAGGTTATTACACATTTTTTGTATAGTGTTGTATGTGATGGATTTAAAAATCCATGGTTTCTAGTTTATAGAAACTTTATTCTAGATTGGATCCAGATGATGTTACTTTGTGTAAGTAGTCGGTTGGTCTTTGAGCAAACCTGTTGTATTTTATTCTAACTACTAAGCATATGTTTGAATACCTTTGAGGTACAATAGAATAGGCTCTTTATTGTAATTGATACACAGCAGACCTATTATTTGATTGTGTTATCCATCTATTGTTTTAGCTTGAGATAAGCGATGTAATTTGATGCTAGTATTACAAAATCTAAGTGTATTGCATATAGTACCACAGTAGCAAGATGTATGTCTGAGAATACTACAAAAGCAAAATGTGTTTTGCGGATGGTACTATATACTGAGGAGTAGTGTAGCTTGGGAAGCTACCTACTAGGGTGAAAGACTTGAGACTACAAACATTAGGTGTTAATAGTCAAGCTTTCTTGAAAACCCTATATGTGTTTCATGATGAAACACATTCGAGAGGAAGTTTTACTTCATTGAAGTCATGGTCACGAGTTCCAGTACATAGGTACTGATGAGAAGATTGAAAACTTGTGACTAGCCTCTATTTGTGACGAAGCTTAAACACTTTCGAGATAAGCCTGGTATGGCAAAGAATGTCTCCCTCGCTGAGAGGGAGTGTTGATATTACAACATCAGGAGTCATTCTCCAGTGTTGTGAGTAATATCAAGACAATCGACTTGTGAGTAATATCAAGTCCTACAAATATCCTCATATGATTGAGGTGGTGATGTTGTAAAGCTTGTGAGTAATATCAAGCCGAGTCTTGTGAGTAATATCAAGGCAGTATACTTGTGAGTAATATCAAGTCAGTAAACTTGTGTGTAATATGAAGTAAAGTCTTCTAAGTAATATCAAGATAGTAGACTTGTAAGTAATATCAAGTCAGTAAACTTGTGTGTAATATCAAGTAAAGTCTTGTGAGTAATATCAAGATAGTATACTTGTGAGTAATATCAAGTTCTACAAATATCCTCATGTTGTGAGGTGGTTTACTTTACTGTGTAAAGTAGATATACTATGTGATGTATGGCTAGTCATGGTCAAAAGGTGCTACAAGTCTCCTTTAGGGATTAGCTACGCCTAGAGTGATTTACTTTAACATGTGACTATATGACCTGGGGTAACAAATATGATCATAGGTTCAAAAACAATCTTATGAGTATGATATGATATAGATGGTTAATTAATGAAAACACATATGGACCATGCAGATATAATTAATATAAGCATAGAGATGGAGAGAGAATTCAAATTCCCATGTTGCCACCAAGTAAACTCGAATTTATAAGATATCAGTTGAGTATTAGTTATGGTAAACAAAGTTCAGTTAATCAAGGAATCAACTCCTTAATTTATGCAAGTGGTTGTTGGAAATAAACAGTGATGGAGAAGCACTAATTCTATTCAGTTATGTTTAGTTACATTTGGTTTTGTTCAGTCACATTCAGTTTTGTTTAGTTACATTCAGTTACATGCAGCTCCATTTAGTTGAGTTCAGTTAAAATGGAAGCAAAATGTTTAGAAGTGTTAAAATGGAGTTCAGTTCAGTTCAGTTGAGAAGTGTTAAAATGGAAGCAAAATGTGGCTTTAAAATGGAAGCAAAAACCGACATTAAAATGGAATCCATACGTGTCTCTATTTCTATCTCTAAATAGGAAGCTAATTTGGTTTCTTAATAGGTAGAAAACTTGGACACTAATTAGGAAGCAAACCCCAACACTAAAAGGAAGCAAACCCTCGAGTCAAGAAAGAATCAAAACCAGTTGCTAAATAGGAACTAAACATTGGCACTAAAAAGAAGCAAATCCTAGAGCTAAAAAAGAAGAAAAACAATATGCTAAATAGGAATCAAACCTTGGGACTAAAAGGAAGTAAAACCTGGAGCTAAAAAATAAGCAAAACCAAGAGCTATATAGGAAGGAAAACTTGGGACTAAAAGGAAGAAAACCCTGGAGTTAAAAAGGAAACTATTCTAGAAGAAAATTTTGGTGCCAATTAAGGAACAAAACTCTGCATCAATTAGGAAGCAAAAAAGGAAGCAATTCTGGAAGAAAATTTGGAATAATGGAGTCAAAAAGGAAGCAATACTAGAACCAAACAAGGAAGCAAAACCTGGATTCACTTAGGAAGCAAAAAAACGAAGGAAATGTGAAATCAAATTTGGAAGCAATAATGGAAGCAATACTCGAAGCACAAAAGGGAGAAATAGTGGAAGTAATATTAGAAGCAAAAAGGGATAAATAATGGAAGCAACACTCGGTAATAAAAGAGAAGCAACACTCGATGCTAACCAAGAATTTAAAATGGAAGCGACACTGGAAGCAAAACTGGACGCCAAATAAGAAGCAATACTAGAAGGAAAATTCAAAGCTAAAAAGGAGTAAATGTGGGTTCTAATCATAGTGTAATTCTCTATGTAATTATGGTTGCTAATGTAGGCGTCAACTTGACACAAAATCTACCTTTGGCACTAATTAGGAAGCAAAATTATGTGCTACTTACAACTCAGTCTCAATCACAGTCAGTCTCAATGTTTGGATATGAGACTGAGACTGAGTGCGAATACGTTTGGATATGAATGATGTGTGTGTGGATATAGTTATAATTCTGTTGTGTTTTATATTCATGCACTTGCACATGTATTTCTTCATTTATGTTGGCAATGTGTGGCTTAAATTAGCTATGAATTCAAATAATGGCCCATGGGACGAAATTTAGAAACATGAAATTCTAGCTACTCCCTCCTTTAGTTAGAATGATGAATGGGGACTTTACAATAGAAAAATTGGCTAAATTTCGGTCACCCATATGACGACCTTTTGATCATTTAGTCCATCATTATTAAGTATCTTGGTTTTGAGTTTATTTAAATAACCTGTGTTATTATGATATCTTTGGTAACTTGTATTTGGTGATTCTAGGTTGACTGACAATCTTTCGTGGACTAAGGGTTGTGCAAGTAACACATCTTACTCTTTCATATAGTTGGTCAATATTTTCTCATGATCATTAAGTATCTTCCATGTTTCATCCGTGTCGTAATTTCTCATTCTTATTAAGCCTTGTCATTTTTCTTTAGAATTGTCTATTATCGTATCAACTTTGTCCTCCATTTCTATAAATTATCGAATTTGATCCCTAATTCTTTATGTCTATCTCCTAACTCTTTTGATCCCTTCTTAATGTTATTGAGGCGATGTCTTAATTTGCTTACTTCATATCTGCAATAGTTCACATTTGCTTGTATCTCATCATTGTTAATCATGTTGGGGTTGGCATTTTTCCTTATGGAATCTAAGTTTTATCTTAACATTATGTATGCATGTGTATGGAATGGAGTGGGCATCTTGAGAGTCGAAGTCGAAACCCTTCAAGCAGCTAGGGTTCTAACCCTAGACGCTACCCTTTCTCCTCTGTTAGGATGAGATCCCGATTGACTGACAAAGTCTTCCATGCGCGAGAATTCCTTCCATAAGGTGTTTCTTCATGTCGGTGCAGCCTCTGCTCAGAATACTTATTCCACTTCTTGTTGCTCCAACGAATCGAGGCAAAACCTATTGTTGGGCGACGACGGTGATGGTGACCCAAGGATTTTCCTCGTGGTGCGGTGGTGGTGGTTTATTGGAGTTTTTCTATGGAGCGGATTCCTTCTTCTTCACAGTCGACTGCTTCATCTCTATACTATATGGCTAGGGTTTGAACCCTAGCCACCATCCACTTGCTTGTAGAGGATCTACTCTGCTAGTGGAGGTGACAATGGTGATGACAGGATGGTTTGTCTAGGTGAGGTCCATTGTGATTCATTGCTACTATTTCTTGGTATGGCGTGACGGTAGTGGTAGCTTACTAGTGGTGGAATTTCGCCAGTTCATTCTATGAGTGGCCTTGGTTTTGGCTATGGGATGATGGGTTTTTGTCCATGTGACTGCATTTTTTCTTTGGCTCTTTTGGAGCAGTTTATACATTCCCCCAGCTCTTTATTTGGCTGGGAGTTTGATTTTGGGTGGGTGCTCAGGTTGTTGAGCATTGTTTGTGGGTTTTGAACATTGTTTGCGGGTTTTGACTGGATATGATACCTAGTATCATATATGTGTATCTCGTTACCTTTGATTCTAATGAATATCAAGGAACTGCTATTTTTCTTTTGAAAAAAAATCTTTTATTTATTTCATAAGTGGACTTTATAAGGTGATGAAATATTCAAGGTCAAATTAATTTTATCAGTGAATTTGAGAGGGAATACGAAAAGGTCAAGTGGGGGTTAGAGATAGTTGTACCAATGAGAATAAAAGCATTGGGATGCTCGAATAGATAATGACAACATTGTATGATAGAAAGGTAGCTGCAACGTACAACGCTTGACAATATCAAACTGTATGGCATTGACTGTGGTAGATTGTACCAAATAGAAATGACTGTATATGACGATTGGCACAACGACCTATGGTGGTGGGTGACAATAGATGGTAATTAAAGTTTTAAAGTTCAATTATCTTCATATTTTGCTCAATCAATAACAAAATACACCCACATACAATATGCAATTCAAATTTTTTCTTTTGAATTGCTACTTAAAACCGAAAAAATAGAGAGGGAAAAACTTAATCATAATGCAGAACATTATGTAGTTGTGAGTGGAATAATATAAAGGAAGCAACAAGAAGTGTTAAAATGGAAGCAAAATGTGGCTCTAAAATGGAAGCAAAACTCAACATTAAAATGGAATCCATTCTTGTCTCTATTTCTAGCTCTAAATAGGAAGCTAATTCGGTTGCTTAATAGGAAGCAAACATGGACACTAATTAGGAAGCAAACCCCAACACTAAAAGGAAGCAAACCTCGAGTCAAGAAAGAATCAAAACCAGTTGCTAAATAGGAAGTAAACATTGGCATTAAAAGGAAGCAAATCCTGGAGCTAAAAAAGAAGCAAAACTACATGCTAAATATGAATCAAACCTTGGGACTAAAAGGAAGTAAAACCTAGAGCTAAAAAACAAGCAAAACCAGGAGCTATATAGGAAGGAAACCTTGGGACTAAAAGGAAGAAAACCCTGGAGTTAAAAAGGAAGCAGTTTTAGAAGCAAATTTTGGTGCCAATTAAGGAACAAAACTCAATGTCAATTAGGAAACGATTCTGCAAGAAAATTTGGAATAATGGATGCAAAAAGGAAGCAATAATATAAGAAATTGCTAGAAGCAAACAAGGAAGCAATGAGGGAAGCAAAACCTCGATTCACTTAGGAAGCAAAAAAACGAAGCAAATGTGAAATCAAATTTGGAAGAAATACTAGAAGCACAAAAGGGAGAAATAATGGAAGTAATATTAGAAGCACAAATGGATAAATAATGGAAGCAACGCTCGATAATAGAAGAGAAGCAACACACAATGCTAACCAAGAAGTTAAAATGGAAGCAGAATTGGACGCCAAATAAGAAGCAATACTAGATGGCAAATTCAAAGCTAAAAAGGAGTAAATGTGGGTTCTAATCATAGTGTAATTCTCTATGTAATTATGGTTGCTAATGTAGGCGTAAAACTCGACGGAAAATCTATTCTTGGCACTAATTAGGAAGCAAAATTATGTGCTACTTACAACTCAGTCTCAATCACAGTTAGTCTCAATGTTTGGATATGAGATTGAGAGTGAGTGTGAATACGTTTGGATATGCATGATGTGTGTGTGGATATTGTTATAATTCTATTGTGTTTTATATTCATGCACTTGCACATGTATTTCTTAGTTTATGTTGGAAATGTGTGGCTTAAATTAGCTATGAATTCAAATATTGGCCCATGGGGAAAAATTTAGAAACATGGAATTCTAGCTACTCCCTCCTTTAGTCAGAATGATGGATGGGGTCTTTACAATAGAAAAATTGGCTAACTTTCCGTAACTGATATGACGACCTTTTGATCATTTAGTCCATCATATTTAGGTATCTTGGATTTGAGTTTATTTAAATAACCTATGTTATTATGATATCTTTGGTAACTTGTATTTGGTGATTCTAGGTTGGTTGGCAATCTTTGTTGGACTAAGGGTTGTGCAAGTAACACATCTTACTCTTTCATATAGTTGGTCAATATTTTCTCGTGGTCATTAATTATCTTCCATGTTTCATCGTTGTCATCATTTCTCATTCTTATTAAGCCTTGACATTTTTCTTTAGAATTGTCTATTATCCTATCAACTTTGTCCTCCATTTCTATAAATTATCGAATTTCATCCCTAATTCTTTTTGTCTGTCTCCTAACTCTTTTGATCCCTTCTTAATGTTATTGAGGCGATGTCTTAATTTGCTTACTTCATATCTACAATAGTTCACATTTGCTTGTATCTCATCATTGTTAATCATGTTGGGGTTGTCATTTTGCCTTGTGAAATCTAAGTTTTATCTTCACTTTATGTTTGCATCTGTATGGAGTGGAGTGGGCATTTTGAGAGTTGAAGTCGAAACCCTTCAGGTGGCTAGGGTTCTAACCCTAGACACTACCCTTTCTCCTCTACGAGGCTGAGATCCCGATCGACTGACAAAGTCTTCCAGGTGCGGGAATTCCTTCCATAAGGCCTTTCTTCATGTCAGTGCAGCCTCTACTCAGAATACTTATTCCATTTCTTGCTCCTCCAACAAATCGAGGCGAAACCTGTTGTTGGGTGACAACGGCGATGGTGACCTGAGGCTTTTCCTCGTGGTGCAGTGGTAGCGACTTATTGGGGTTTTTCTGTGGAGCAACTTCCTTCTACTTCATATTCGACTACTTCATCCCTGTACCAGATGGCTAGGGTTTGAACCCTAGCCACCATCCACTTGTTTGTAGAGGATCTACTCTGCCAGTGGCGGAGACAATTTTGATGACGGGATGGTTTGTCTAGGTGAGGTCCATTTTGGTTCATTGCTACTGTTTCTTGGTATGGCGTGATGACAGTGGTAACTTACAGATGGTGGACTTTCACCAATTAATTCTATGAGTGGCCTTGGTTTTGGCTACGGGATTATGGGGTTTTGTCGATGTGATTGTGTTTTATCTTTGGCTCATCTGGAGCAATTTGCACATGCCCCCAACACTTTCTTTGGCTGGAATTTTGGTTTTGGGTGGGTGCTCAAGTTGTTGAGCATTATTTGTGGTATTTTTTTTACTCTGGTTGAAATCCTGGCACTAGTTGCTCAAATTGTTGAGCACTGTTTGTGGGTTTAGAACACTATTTGTGGGTTTTGACTGGATATGATACCGAGTATCATAGATGTGTATCCCGTTACCTTTGATTCTAATGAATATCAAGGAACTGTTATTTTTCTTCTGAAAACAAAAAACAAAAAAAAAAATTTATTTATTACGTGGACTCTATAAGGTGATGAAATATTCAAGGTCAATGAAATTTTATAAGTGAATTTGAGAGGGATTATGAAAAGGTCAAGTGGGGGTTAGAGATGGTTGTACCAACAAGAATAAAAGCATTGGGATGCTCGAATAGAGAATGACACCATTGTATGATAAAAAGGTAGCTACAATGTACAACGCTTGACAATAGCAAACTCTATTGTATTGACTGAGGTAGATTGTACCAAATAGAAATGACTATATATGACGGTTGGCACAACGACCTATGGTGGTGGGTGACAATAGATGGTAATTAAAGTTTTAAAGTTCAATTATCTTCATATTTTGCTCAATCACTAATAAAATACACCCACATACAATATGCAATTCCACTTTTTCTTTTGAATTGCTACTTACAACCGAAAAAACAAAGTGGGAAAAACTTAATCATAATGCAGAACATTATGTAGTTGTGAGTGGAATAATATAAAGGAAGCAACAAGAAGTGTTAAAATGGAAGCAAAATGTGGCTCTAAAATGGAAGCTAAACTCAACATTAAAATGGAATCCATACGTGTCTTTATTTCTATCTCTAAATAGGAAGCTAATTTGGTTGCTTAATAGGAAGCAAACCTGGACACTAATTAGGAAGAAAACCACAACACTAAAAGGAAGTGAACCCTCGAGTCAAGAAAGAATCAAAACCAGTTGCTAAATAGGAAGTAAACATTGGCACTAAAAGGAAGCAAATCTTGGAGCTAAAAAAGAAGCAAAACTACATGTTAAATAGGAATCAAACCTTGGGACTAAAAGGAAGTAAAACCCAGAGTTAAAAAATAAGCGAAACCAGGAGCTATATAGGAAGGAAACCATGGGACTAAAAGGAAGAAAACTCTAGAGTTAAGAAGGAAGCAATCCTATAAGCAAATTTTGGTGCCAATTAAGGAACAAAACTCGGTGTCAATTAGGAAGCAATTCTGGAAGAAAATTTGGAATAATGGACGCAAAAAGGAAGCAATACTAGAAGCAAACAAGGAAGCAATGAGGGAATCAAAACCTAGATTCACTTAGGAAGCAAAAAAACGAAGCAAATGTGAAATCAAATTTGGAAGCAATACTAGAAGCACAAAAGGGAGAAATAGTGGAAGTAATATTAGAAGCACAAAAGGATAAATAATGGAAGCAACGCTCAGTAATAAAAGAGAAGCAACACCTGATGCTAACCAAGAGGTTAAAATGGAAGCAACACTGGAAGCAAAACCGGACGCCAAATAAGAAGCAATACTAGAAGGAAATTTCAAAGCTAAAAGGGAGTAAATGTGGGTTCTAATTATAGTGTAATTCTCTATGTAATTATGGTTTCTAATGTAGACGTCAAACTCAACGTAAAATCTACTCTTGGCACTAATTAGGAAGCAAAATTATGTGCTACTTACAACTCGGTCTCAATCACAGTCACTCTCAATGTTTGGATATGAGATTGAGACTGAGTGTGAATACGTTTGGATATGCATGATGTGTGTGTGGATATAGTTAAAATTCGGTTGTGTTTTATATTCATGCACTTTCACATGTATTTCTTAGTTTATGTTGGCAATGTGTGGCTTAAATTAGCTATGAATTCAAATAATGGCCCCTGGGACGAAATTTAGAAACATGAAATTCTAGCTACTCCCTCCTTTAGTCAGAATGATGGATGGGGATTTTACAATAGAAAAATTGGCTAAATTTCAGTAACCCATATGACAACCTTTTGATCATTTAGTCCATCATATTTAGGTATCTTGGTTTTGAGTTTATTTAAATAACCTATGTTATTATGATATCTTTGGTAATTTGCATTTGGTGATTCTAGGTTGGCTAGCAATATTTGGTGGACTAAGGGTTGTGCAAGTAACACATCTTACTCTTTCATATAGTTGGTCAATCTTTTCTCGTGATCATTAAGTATCTTCCATGTTTCATCCTTGTCGTCATTTCCCATTCTTATTAAGCCTTCTCATTTTTCTTTAGAATTGTCTATTATCCTATAAACTTTGTCCTCCATTTCTATAAATTATCGAATTTGATCCCTAATTATTGTTGTATGTCTCCTAACTCTTTTGATCCCTTCTTAATGTTATTGAGGCGATGTCTTAATTTACTTACTTCATATCTGCAATAATTCACATTTGCGTGTATCTCATCATTGTTAATCATGTTGGGGTTGGCATTTTTCCTTGTGGAATCTAAGTTTTATCTTAACTTTATGTATGCATGTGTATGGAGCGGAGTGAGCATTTTGAGAGTCGAAGTCGAAACCCTTCAGGAGGCTAGGGTTCTAACCCTAGCCGCTACCCTTTCTCCTCTACGAGGCTGAGATCCCAGTCGATTGACAAAGTCTTCCAGGTGCGGGAATTCCTTCCATAAGGCATTTCTTCATGTCGGTGCAACCTCTGCTTGAAATACTTATTCCACTTCTTGTTGCTCCAACGAATCGAGGCAGAACCTACCGTTGGGCGACGACAACGATGGTGACCTGAGGATTTTCCTCGTGGTGCAGTGGTGGCAGCTTATTGGGGTTTTTTTGTGGAGCAGCTTCCTTCTTCTTCACAGTCAACTGCTTCATCCCTGTACCGAATGGATAGGGTTTGGACCCTAGCCACCATCCACTTGTTTGTAGAGGATCTACTCTGCCAGTGGCAACGACAATGGTGATGACAGGATGGTTTGTCTAGGTGAGGTCCATTGTGGTTCATTGCTACCATTTTTTGGTATGGCGTGATGGCAGTGGTAGCTTACCGGTGGTGGACTTTCACCAATTCATTCTATGAGTGGCCTTGGTTTTGGCTACGGGATGATCGGTTTTTGTCCATGTGATTGCGTTTTTTCTTTGGCTCTTTTGGAGGAGTTTGTACATGCCCCCAACGCTTTCTTTGGCTGGGCTTTTGGTTTTGGGTGGGTTCTCATATTGTTGAGCACTGTTTGTGGTATTTTTTTACTCTAGTTGGGAGCCTGGCACTGGTTGCTCAGGTTGTTGAGCATTGTTTGTGGGTTTTTACTGGATATGATACCTAGTATCATAGATGTGTATCTAGTTACTTTTGATTCTAATGAATATCAAGGAACTGCAATTTTTCTTCTGAATAAAAATAAAAATAAAAATAAAAAAACTTTTATTGGTTAATACGTGGACTTGGACTTTATAAGGTGATGAAATATTCAAGGTCAAATAAATTTTATAAGTGAATTTGAGAGGGAATACGAAAAGGTCAAGTGGGGGTTAGAGATGGTTGTACCAACGAGAATAAAAGCATTGGGATGCTCGAATAGAGAATGACAACATTGTATGATAGAAAGGTAGTTGCAACGTACAACGCTTAACGATAGCAAACTGTATGGCATTGACTGTGGTAGATTGTACCAAATAGAAATGATTGTATATGACGGTTGGCACAACGACCTATGGCGGTGGGTGAAAATAGATGGTAATTAAAGTTTTAAAGTTCAATTATCTTAATATTTTTCTCAATCACTAAGAAAAAATACACCCACATACAATATGCAATTCAACTTTTTCTTTTCAATTGCTACTTACAATCAAAAAAATAGAGTGGGAAAAACTTAATCATAATGCAGAACATTATGTAGTTGTGAGTGGAATAATATAAAGGAAGCAACAAGAAGTGTTAAAATGGAAGCAAAATGTGGCTCTAAAATGGAAGCAAAACTCGACATCAAAATGGAATCCATACTTGTCTCTATTTCTAGCTCTAAATAGGAAGCTAATTTGGTTGCTTAATAGGAAGCAAACCTGCTTAATAGGAAGCAAACCTGGACACTAATTAGGAAGCAAACCCCAACACTAAAAGGAAGTGAACCCTCGAGTCATGAAAGAAGCAAAACCAGTTGCTAAATAGGAAGTAAACATTGGCACTAAAAGGAAGCAAATCCTAGAGCTAAAAAAGAAGCAAAACTACATGTTAAATAGCAATCAAAGCTTGGGACTAAAAGGAAGTAAAACCTATAGCTACAAAATAAGCAAAACGAGAAGCTATATAGGAAGGAAACCTTGGGACTAAAAGGAAGAAAACACTGGAGTTAAAAAGGAAGCAATTCTAGAAGCAAATTTTGGTGCTAACTAAGGAACAAAACTCGGTGTCAATTAGGAAGCAAAAAAGGAAGCAATTCTGGAAGCAAATTTGGAATAATGGACGCAAAAAGGAAGCAATAATATAAGCAATACTAGAAGTAAACAAGGAAGCAATGAGGGAAGCAAAACCTGGATTTACTTAGGAAGCAAAAAAATGAAGCAAATGTGAAATCAAATTTGGAAGCAATACTAGAAGCACAAAAGGGAGAAATAGAGAAAGTAATATTAGAAGCACAAAGGGATAAATAATGGAAGCAACGCTTGGTAATAAAAGAGAAGCAACACTTGATGGTAACCAAGAAGTTAAAATGGAAGCAACACTGGAATCAACATTGGATGCCAAATAAGAAGCAATACTAGAAGGCAAATTCAAAGCTAAAAAGGAGTAAATGTGGGTTCTAATCATAGAGTAATTCTCTATGTAATTATGGTTGCTAATGTAGGCATAAAACTCGACGCAAAATCTACTCTTGGCACTAATTAGGAAGCAAAATTATGTGCTACTTACAACTCGGTCTCAATCACATTCAATCTCAATGTTTGGATATGAGACTGAGACTGGGTGTGAATACGTTTGGATATGCATGATGTGTGTGTATATATAGTTATAATTTTGATGTGTTTTATATTCATGCACTTGCACATGTATTTATTTGTTTATGTTGGCAATGTGTGGCTTAAATTAGCTTTGAATTCAAATAATGGCCCATGGGGTGAAATTTAGAAACATGAAATTCTAGCTACTCCCTCCTTTAGTCAGAATGACGGATGGGGACTTTACAATAGAAAAATTGGCTAAATTTTGGTAACCCATATGACAACCTTTTGATCATTTAGTCCATCATATTTAGGTATCTTGGTTTTGAGTTTATTTAAATAACATGTGTTATTATGATATCTTTGGTAACTTGTATTTGTTGATTCTAGGTTGGCTGGCAATCTTTGTTGTACTAAGGGTTGTGCAAGTAACACATCTTACTCTTTCATATAGTTGGTCAATATTTTCTCATGATCATTAAGTATATTCCATGTTTCATCCTTGTCGTCATTTCTCATTCTTATTAATCCTTGTCGTTTTTCTTTAGAAATGTCTATTATCATATCAACTTTGTCCTCCATTTCTATAAATTATCGAATTTTATCCCTAATTCTTTTTGTTTGTCTCCTAACTCTTTTGATCCCTTTTTAATTTTATTGAGGCGATGTCTTAATTTGCTTACTTCATATCTACATTAATTCAAATTTGCTTGTATCTCATCATTGTTAATCATGTTGGGGTTGGCATTTTTCCTTGTGGAATCTAAGTTTTATCTTCACTTTATGTATGCATGTGTATGGAGCGGAGTGGGCATTTTGAGAGTCGAAGTCGAAACCCTTCAGGAAGCTAGGGTTCTAACCCTAGCCGCTACCCTTTCTCCTCTTCGAGGACGAGATCCCGGTCGACTGACAAAGTCTTCCAGGTGCGGGAATTCCTTCCATAAGGTGTTTCTTCATGTCAGTGTAGCCTCTGCTTGGAATACTTATTCCACTTCTTGCTGCTCCAACGAATCGAGGTGGAACCTGTTGTTTGGAGACGACGACGATGGTGACCTGAGGATTTTCCTCATGGTGCGATGGTGGCGGCTTGTTGGGGTTTTTCTATGGAGCGGCTTCCTTCTTCTTCACAATCGACTGCTTCATCCCTATACCAGATGGATAGGGTTTGAACCCTAGCCACCATCCACTTATATGTAGAGGATCTACTCTGCCAGTGGCGGTGACGATGGTGATGATGGGATGGTTTGTCTAGGTGAGGTCCATTGTGGTTCATTGCTATTGTTTCTTGGTATGGCGTGATGGCAGTGGTAGCTTACCATTGGTGGAATTTCACCAATTCATTCTATGAGTGGCCTTGGTTTTGGCTACAGGATGATGGGTTTTTGTCCATGTGATTGCATTTTTTCTTTGGCTCTTTTGAGTATTTGTACATGCCCCCGGCACTTTACTTGGTTGGGAATTTGGTTTTGGGTGGGTGCTCAGATTATTGAGCACTGTTTGTGGTATTTTTTTTACTCTGGTTTGGAGCCTGGCACTGGTTGCTTAGGTTGTTGAGCACTATTTGTGGGTTTTGAACACTGTTTGTGGGTTTTGACTAGATATGATACTTAGTATCATAGATGTGTATCTTGTTAGCTTTGTGTTGAGGCCTGGAAATTCGCAGGCGACAACAGAAAGGGATTCTCCCTAGTCAACGTTCCCAACTAGCCCGTTGACTGTTTGGTGTAGGGAATCCGTCCGGTTTGCGGTCCGGCTACCGTAGGTCAAGTAACAAAATAAAGATTTTACCGGTTGCGGCTCGGTCCACCGGAATTTTGTCTTTTTTTGACTTAAGTATGAGATGCAAGTATCTAACTAACCATGCAAGATGATCGAGATGCAGGGAGAACTCACAATGTGATGCGCAGGTTCTTACCTCTCGTCTTCGCATTCACCAGCATCTAAATCACATATGCAGCAATGAAACAAACTAACTAGCTATCTATCTAACTAACTATCCCCGTGGAGCTGAGCTGTAATCTATTTCTGAGTAATGTGGATGTGCATGCATGATAGAAAGCAATTTACAGATCGCTGATATTTCTTTCTACAACGCATGAACCATATAAAGATATTTCAACAATCAGATAGCCAATTGTTTTATGGACAGCATACTTTACTCATGGTGGTACTTCCACAAAATAAACCAGAAATCACGTAAACAAGAACATAGGTTCAGAGAGTTAGAACGATCTCACGGTTAATGGACAAACTGGAAAACAAAATAGTTCATCTTTCAGCCATCCACAGCACAACATTTGGAAATTCCACCAATCTTTCTCCAACAGGCAAACCATCATTCTTTATTGCAAAGAGAAATAGTTCTTCTTACAATATTCATTTCCAGTCTAACTGGGAAAAAGTCCAAGCCCCTGGCCCTTCTAAGATTCCTACATTTATACAAAAAGGGTGAGACGGTTGGGCTGCCCAAAGTAACCTTTGGGCTTCCCAACCCTTCATTTCCCAACGTTTTACTTTTACCAAATATTTTACAAAAATGTTACAAAATACAAAAATTGCCCAATCCTTCACGAGGAGGGTCCCACTTGGGAGTCTAGAAACTTCTTCCAGGCAGAAGCTTCAGCAGCAAGGCCTTCAAAGGCACAAGGCTCCAAAAACTGGATATTGATCTCAAAATTTTCATCCTGGTTTTTTATGGCCTCAATCCTGGCTGCACTCAATCTAAGTTGATCCTCCAGAAGCTATACACTAATGGCTGAATGATCTACTTCACTTTTCAAGATCTGATCATCCAGGGCTTTAATGTCATGTACTTTAGCTTCCTCCTCCTGGTATCTTTTCTGCAATAGCTCTACAAAAGCGTGGTAATCCGGGAAAGCGTCCAGCCTTTGCTCAGCCTCTATCTGGTACCGGTTGCAGATAATGAGAAGTCTTCTGAAGAACTCGGTGCATAATCCTTTTGTCTTCTTGACTGCTTTCTTAAAATCCTCTACGGTGTTAATAGCAAATTCTATTAAATCATAATCCCGCTTGAGGGCTTGTTTATCCTTTGATGGCAGCTCTGTTGGATTTTCCTCATTGTTTTCCAGCCTTGCCATCCTTGCAGTCAGGACTTCAAGGACGTCCCGAGATCTGTCTACAAAGTAAGAGGAGGTGTCCAGGATCTCCTCTAACCGACTATTTATCTTAAAGATTTTCCACCTCTCCTCCTCCATAGCAGTCTGTAACTGCAACATCTTAGCTTTCTGGGCTAAGACATGCTCTTTGAATGACTGGAGGTTGACCTGTTGCTCCCTTGCTTCCTCTAGAGCAGCTGTCAGAGAGGCAATCTGTTCTTGATGCTTCTTGTTCTGCTCTTGGGTGTGCAGCTCACTAGCTTGTAATATAATCTTTTGTTGCTCCTCCAGCTCTTCAACCTTTTGCAGCAGCTGCTCTTTTTCTGTCTTGAGCTCTTGATATTCTTTCTGTACACTCTCCAGGCATTCCTGGGTAGTTTCTCTAACCTGTCTTTCTACCCGTAGGGCCTGCAATTCCGCTTCAGCAACCTTCATTTCCCTCTGCATGTCTTCATATTTTCGCTTCAACCTGTTTCCTTCCTCTCTCTCTGTCCTCAAGGTGTCTTTTAACTGCGCAGAGGATTTCTTAGATAACTCTAAGTCAGTCATCACCTTGTCCATGTTATCTTCTGAGGCGTTGATTAGGGAAACCCCGGCTCTCAGGGTGAATCTTGGATCTCGATCTGTTCCTAACATAACAACCCTATCCGTTATCATTTTACCAGGCATACTTCCTGTTTCAACCCTTTTTTCAGTCCTCTTCATTATCCTCTTTGTTGCTCTATCATAAAACACAGTGTTAAAGTCAGGGACTTCATCTCCCTTTTTCTGAACAAAAGGGACTAGCTTCAGTGTGGGGACCACAGGTGTGCTGGCAGCAGGCACTTGTGGGTCCTAGACTTCTGGGTTTTCCATCTCCTGGGTCTACCCTGCAGCTTTATCAGCAGCTGACTCTTCTGTTTCTATTTGTGTCAGTTTAAGCCTTTCTGCTTCCTGCTTTTGCAGCTCCTCATCGAGCTTTCTCTTTGCTTCTTCTGCTTCTTTTCTAGCTGCTTCCTCTGCTTCTTTAGCTGCCTCTTTTGCTTTCTCAGCTGCTTCTTGAGTAGCTTTTCTTTTCTCCTCCTCTTCGCTGTGCAGCCACCCTGCAGCTTCTTGTGCTAACCTCTGGGCCTCCTCCCGTCTCCTCTTGGCCTCTTCTTCGGCTTTGGCTTGCTCATCCCCTTTTCCACCTTTAGTGGTGATCTTTTTCTTGAATCTTCTCTTCAGTGCTGTCATGTTCGGGGCATTCCGAAAGACAGATTCTTCCCTATCAAAATGGTGGGTATACTCAAAATGAACCTTGTTCTCCTTGCAATGCTCAGCCACTTTACCTTGGGAGTCGTTTCTGTGGTATGGCATCTCGCCAAAATGGAATCTCTCCAATTCTCCTACGAATTCATCAGCTTGTTTCACCCTAGTGAATCTGTAGCTTCCCAACTTGAAGGGCAGAGGAGGGTACGCAGTCTTCTTATGTTCGAACAGAAAACTGCCTATTCCATCTAGGAACACTTTTCTGACTGCCTCTTTGTGGATAATATAATCAGTTGCATATTTGGGCAGCAGGGAAGGTGCTCTCAAACCTCCAAACATCCTGAAGTACATGCCATTTTCAGTCAAGTAGTAGTCTATGTATTCCTCTATCACTTGCATGGCCTCCTCCGACATACAATCACACTCCTTCAGGAAAATGAGTGTGTATAGAGGCATAAGGAAGTGTTCACAGACCTCTCTGTAATGGCTGTGATATTTATGTTCCCACAATGGTTTGTAAGTACCATAGACAGGCATTCTTTCCCTGTCCCAGATGCACCTGAGACCAGGGAAAGGCTAGTTGCATAATATACAGTCTATAAGTATTGAACTCATATAAAATTCAGACCTTTTCTGGGACTCTCCTCCCAAGGCTGAGGCCAAACAAGCAGAAAGACTGTTTGAGACAAGGTTGGCCCAGTTGAAGATTGTTCCCTGGGTTGCAACATTAAATATGATGGGGATCCACTCCAACTTGAAGAACCTGCCATGAGCTCTTCCAAAGATCATGTTGAGCATCAAGGCTATGAATCTGTATGGAGCCCTTAAACTTGTAGTATCATATTCTCTTGTTACTCTGGTTCTAAAATGTTTCCCAGTCAGCATCATTCTTTTCATGGTCTCTACAAGTTCCATTCTTATGTTGTTTAACCAGTCATCAGACAAGAACCCTTGAGCTTCTGGCAAGTGGTAGGCCAGAGCTACATATCCGGGGCTATATGCAGCATAGCCCTATTTGTTAACATCTTCCAGAATCATTGTTGTGACATCTGCCCGAGGCAGAATCCATCCAATCACTTCAGAGCATGGGAACAGCTCTAGTCTAGTAGCAATTTTCATAATAGAATACTTCTCTATGTTCGCATATATGGACTCCTCTTCTAGGCCCATGTCAGGAACTTCTCTATGGGTGATCAGTCTATAGATTTCACCCCACTGATATTCAAGTTCAATGCCAGAAATGCACTTGGTATCTTCATATATGCGTTCATTTTTAGTGACCACTTCTACTTTTGGTTCTTCCTCAACCGCAGGGGCCTTCTTCTTTTGTCTCTTTGACATGGTGAGCTCTTCCTGCCATAAAATTGTAACATTAAGCCATCTTGGCTGGGTGACAAACTTGTGGACATCAGTGGGCAGTGTGCCATTTCTTCTATGCTTAGCATGATAACAATCAGACAATGAAGCCAATATATGCATGTATAACTGAGAGAGCCTAACTAACAGAACTATTGAAACCCAATGCAGTGTTTAGTCTATTTCTAGCATGATGGAAATTAGCTATATGCAGTAAGATTATGCATGCAAGCTACTACTGTTTGCCAATAGCAAACATTAACAATATAAGAAGCAGGAATGAAATCTACATAAGATTGAAAAAGACTCATGCTGTTCGCGGGAAAGGCACTCATATTAACACGACTAAAACTTCCGCTCTCTGCGGGTGTCATTGTCATATCACTGCACAGGAAAACAAAAATACTATGCGAGCTTCTATGGTGCGCTCGATCAAAGAACACTGCCTGGGCAAAACTACGGCCAATAACTATGCGTCGCGGTACATCCTATTCCCCGACCCCGGTTCGAAACTGAGCACAAAAAATGGCTTACACGGGACCGCACAGGCAGACAACTGGGGTTTAAAGAACGGCCTAACCCCAGACACAAAATTGGCGGAAACCTCCCCCCATCAATCATCATTACGCAGGACGGTTTGGTGCAGACAGCGTAACGGTCGTCCGCACCAAACCCCCTTTCCCTCTATGCGCAGAGTTAGAAGCAAACGGCGGTGGGAAAAATGTTCTAAAGATGAAACCGCCTTCCTATGGATAGTTAAGATAAAGAATCCCCAGCTATATAGGTGTGTAAATCAACGGGACAAGGAAATGGCCGGGGAAATCAACCACCGTAGCAGCATAACCATCAAACGTTCAACGGAAAGGGAAAGGAAAACGAGGCCTACCTGGCAAAGATGTGGCATGTATGATGGGGCGAATGCGGTCAGGCTTCCACAACTGCCACCTGGATGTGGGTACCGGCACAGTGGTCCTTGCAAGCTCGAGAGGTCGACAGTGCACTTGGAACAAATGATCACGACAATTCGAACAAACAAAATGATAGAATAATCCAACGCGCCTTGCCCCCATATATACAAATGGTCCGCACGTGTGACATGTAACATATCGGACGGGAGCCAATTTTGGATCGAAAGGTGAAAATGTATCTTCTTCCGCAACGGCGAACGGCATAAGCGCTCAGCCATCCGCGGAGATACGCATGGCGGGGAAAGGTTTAAATGATCGGGAATCGGAGGCAAAGCTAATCGGAAGGTGAAAGCGCAACTCCTTCCGCAACAGCGGAAGACCAAATCCAAGATCCGTCCGCAGGAATAACCGCAACGGGAACTCGGAAGAATAACCCGTCGGGACCATAGTAAAACGATAGCCGCAACGGCGGAGCCGCAAAAGAAAAATATATCCGCCCCGGGAGAAAAACTGCATCGAAAGACAAACTCTTAACACATCGGCACAGGCTAGCACTCCTCTTATCCACAACGGTGGAACCGAAAGTATATCTCTGTTCGCAACGTCGGGGTCTGAGTCAGAAAACAAACAGCTATACATCGGAAGGTTAATGACCTCGGCAGCCGCAATAGCGGAAGCGAAACAGCTTTCGTAGCCGCAACGGCGGAAGCCCGAGACTTACGGGTTCGACAAAGATACATAAGCGGGAATCGAAACCAAACCGCAATTGGAAGAGTTAACAGTTTGTCGTCCGCAACGGCGGAGGAAATAATCACAAAAACTTCCGATGCACAACCAAAAAGCATCCGGCGTACCAAAACCAACATAGCGGACCGAAAGTCGAAGTCACGACTCGATATTTTTTCGCAACGGCGGGAGGGAAAAGCAACAAAACTTCCGATTTAGTCATAGATTCCGCCAATTAAAAATAACGCATCGGGAGAACATTCGAAGTCAAGTCTTGCTATTTAGCCGCAACGGCAGAAGCTTTAACTAAACACATTTCCGATTCGAACAGGTTAAAAAAATGCATCCAAAGGCAGTAATAAAGTCTGATCAAACATTAGATTACTTCAAGCAACAAAACAATTGGTAGGTCAATCCAAGCATAAGAAAAGTCTTTCTGAAAAGTTCTCATACCAAATCAAAGAAGAAAATCAAGCTAATCCAAGCAAAAGGAGGGTCCTAAATTTTTTTGGAATTTTGGGAAATTGTTGCAGCTGCAACACTTTGATTCTAATGAATATCAAGGAATTGCTATTTTTCTTCTGAAATATATATATATATATATATATATATATATATTTAATACGTGGACTTTATAAGGTGATGAAATATTCAAGGTCAAATAAATTTTATAAGTGAATTTGAGAGGGAATACGAAAAGGTCAAGTGGGGGTTAGAGATGGTAATACCAAGGAGAATAAAAGCATTGGGATGCTCGAATAGAGAATGACAACATTGTATGATAGAAAGGTAGCTGCAACATACAACGCTTGACGATAGCAAACTGTATGGCATGGACTATGGTAGGTTGTACCAAATAGAAAAGACTGTATATGACAGTTAGCACAATGACCTATGGTGGTGGGTGACAATAGATGGTGGTTGTATTGAGTATTGATTGGTTGAAATGATTATATGGATTTAATGGTAGCTCTAAAATTTAATTGTTCTCAAACTGTTAATGTTTGAAAATGTTTGGTCCAACTTTCCAAGGCAACTCGAAACAATGTGTTGTTACCATGCCCAATTTTTATGTACTTTGGGCTAGTGATTGCGAACCACTGGGGGGATCCATAGTGACTTTAGAGGTTAAGTAACAATAAAAATTGATCAATAACACTTAATTTGAAAGAAAAACTTGTCGTCATAAAAATTATGTATATAAGGAGACAACAATGAGCTAATAAATGGTTTGATTGTTATCGATCATTTTGTATTGTTAGTTTACCTTTAAAGTTACCAAGGATTCCCTTTTGTAGTTAACAGGAACTAACCCGTAGTGTAGGGAAATATGGTGCAGTGGCAACATGTTGTTTCTAGTTGCCTTGGAATGGGATGGCTTCAAGCGTTAACATTTTGGCACCGTTGTCTGGGACTTAATCAATCCTCAGAAATATAAAGGACATTGGTGAGATTTGGTTTATATTTTTTCATCTCACTTGGAGACTCCATTGTTGCAGGGTTCTACCATGTTGTATAATCAAAGAAGATCTCCATGATTTGACCATGTATAAGGCACAGTTTTGGGCCTTAACAAACTCAAAATTCTATCATTAACACAAGGGTAGACCACCTGAGTCTCTACTAGTGACTACATTTGTGGAAGAATCTTGATTGGTCATGGATGTTGAGTACATACAATGGATGCAAGATAATGAATCTTTGATGTTGGAGTTATCTCTCATTAAGAAGAAAGAATATGAAACTATACATACTTTTCATGGTAGATTTATCCATGGGTTGCTTAAGATTCATCCATCATTATGAGAAGGGGGTGTTTTATTGGATTATGTCTTCGACTTTGATCCATAGTTTTAATCCCTCTTATGGGATGAGAAATGAATATGTCCCAATTTTGTTTAAAAATGTCCTTGCTTGTAAATTTTTTTGTTCCCAACCCGATTTCAACTTTTTCAGTGCATAAAATTTAATGCCCAAACCCCATTCATTAAATACTGTTGCAAATGATATTTTTCATGCATAAAAATTACTGAACTTCAAAGACTTGGAAACCTTAAAAAAAATTAATGAGCATAATTTTAAAAAACAACCACACCATTAAATTTCAAAGTTCAAACACTAGGATTTTTAGCCCATAAGACCAAGAAAAACCCTTAAGGGAAAACCTGATGAGAAAGAGTGATTTTATTATTTACTTCTTAAAAGAAATGTGCAGCAGTAATTTAACACAGTTAACCAACCTATCTACACCAAACGAAGACAAACTTCAAGCTTGGGAAATTTAATGTTGTAAATGCCTTATTCACTGTGCCTAAACAACATGGAAACTCATGCCAATCTCTGACAGTACAGACTGCCTACACACAATCCTGTTTCTTGGAATTTGTGTTAACTATAACAACAATATTCTGCCTCAACTCATGCCAGTATTACTTTGAATGTTGTGCCCTCAATCTGCCTGGAAATTGCGTCTCCAACAGTATGGTTTCAGAATTTAATGTTGTTGTTTTACCTCGAAAATTATGCCAGACAGTAAGAAAAACGTGCCCAGCCTCTTCTTGATTTTTTCATGTCACTTAACTGTTTCTGTACGGTCTTGGGATTTTTTCCAACCTTCTTGGAAAGCATGCTATTGTTCTTGGAAAGTGTACCTTGTTCTCTCCCAACCAGTTTGGCCCTCTTTTCTCAAAACCTATCCTTCTCAAGTTGAGTTTTCTCTTCTCTTGCTCTCAAATTCTCTTTGTCAACAATGAACAATGATACCTCACATTCCTAGTTTCTCCCTTTTTGTAACCACCTCTAAGATCTAATGGCCGAGATTAGATCTTGAACCATTAATATCTAGTGCTGAAAATAAATGCTCATTAAACTCTGATTAAATGAATTTTAATGCACCCACTCCATTTAAATACGTAATGAGACATTTAATCACTCCACTTTATTTCTCATAAAGTCTAATTTTAAATTAAAAAGATGAATACACTTTATAAAGTGACTTTATCTCTCATTAATCTCATCTCACTTTAATAAGGTAACCATGGATCACTTGGACACTTTTCCACTCCTAGGCTCACGAAGTGGAAAACACTTGTCCTTGGTACAAATTTTAACATCGCTAAGTGCTTTGGTGAAGATATCTGCTAGTTGATCTATCTCTTTTTTTGTACTTGTTATTTGATATAATGATGATGAATCTCAACATGCTTTGTTTTTTAATGATAAATAGGGTTCTAGGTCATTTTGATAGCACTTTGATTGTCATAATGTAGGATCAAACTGCTTCACATGTTGCTCCAATAATTGATTTGTATTCTGCTTCTGTTGATGAAAATGCTATGGAAGGTTATTTCTTACTGGACCATGAAATGATTTCACTGTTGAGAGTAAATGCATAAATTGTTATTGATTTCTTGTCATTTGTATCTCCTACCCAATCTTCATCTATAAAACCTATAAACATAAAATTAAGAATTTTATCTAAGACAATACCAAATTGTGCAGTGCCTTTGATGCAAAGTTACTGGAACTAAACCAGTGGTCGAACTGACCGACCCAAAGAACTGAAACCAGACCAAAACCAAAAAAAAAAACGGATCACAAATCGGATCATAAAATATCCATGTGAAATCAAACCATTGTACACAAGTATGCAAAGTTTCTCATGTATATAACAAATAAGAGTACATAGAACCAAAACAATGGCAAGTGCAATCCATGTCTGAATCAAAATACATCAACAGAAAGGCTCTAAATGGCCTATAGAGTCCAAACGTAACTTTAGACTAGATGACAAGATAGAAAAGTCTAAAGAGTCAAAGACTACACAATCTAATCAACACAATCATCTGAAACCTTAGGCTCAAAGGCTTCAAACTTAGACTCTAAGTCATCATATGCATCCTTATTATGGGGATTTTGGGCTTGGGCCACCTAACTTGACTCCACTAGTCCAAAAGGCACCTGTCCAACATCAATTTCCTCATCTTGTTGTTGTGGAAGTGGGTCCAAATCCATCCATGAACGGTTTTCATTGTCAATTGTTGTTGGCTGAGTCATAATAACCCAAACCCAATCTGATGAGGCATCAACATCATCCAAGAACATGGTAGTGGATTCAGGAGTCCTGTTTAGCAAATGGTTGCGCCTCAACCTAAGGTTATACTAAACATATACCATATCATTTAATTGCTTTTGCTCTAAACGGTTTCATTTCTTGTTGTGTATATGCTAAAAAACACTCCAATTGGGTTCACAGCTAGAAGCACTACATGTTTGGCTCAATATTCGAACTGCAAACTTTTGCATTTCAGGGCACTAGAAACCAAATTGTTGCCACCAAAAGGCTGCATGTAAAAAAAGAAAAATTAGCAAATGATTTTAAAAGTTTGACTCAATTTCTTCCATGTATAATATAATTTTAAGACTTTGCAGTTAATTACCTAGTGGCTCAATTTGCTCTTCTTCATATCGTTGTAGCCATGCCGAAGATACCAATACTCTCATTGAAATGCAAGAGCTTGTTATGTAGCTCATCTTGTTTATTAGGATCAGAGACCATGCACTCAATGCATTGTAAAATCCTTCTTTTACCTCCCTATCCACTTCAAAATTGTTTTTGTAATGGTACCTTTAGAAGAGCCAAGAGTTAAGACAAAAAAGATGACCATTTATTTTAAAACATTGAATAAACTTTTGTAATTAAAATTTTATAATGAGGGGCATCCTTTGGCATAGAAATTGGGACCTAGGGGCTTCTTTGGGTTTTATTTGCACTGCATAAACTATGATATCTAACTTACTATTAGATCACAACTTGATGGACATTCATATATGCCATTCTAAGTTTCAAGAGTCTAGGCATTTTGGGAAAATGTGCTTAAAAATGCGATGCCACTTTGTGTTTCTCAAATCATACTCTTCCATGTCTGAGATATCTTAAAATCTACTCATTATCTTGAATAGTTGAACGTTATTGAAAATCTGGCCATATTCTAGCACAACAAAACCTTTGGTGGTTTATTTTGGATGTTGCTTGGACCATTTTCCCCATATTGCGTTGTGCAATGAATTACGAAGATGTTTAAGTTATGTGGTCTCATAATTTTTGTTGATGATTTTCCAGTTTGTGCTCTTAAGTAACTTCACTATTTTTTTTTACTTTCTTTAAATCAAGTAAAATCGCTGCTAGGATAATATTTTTGCATTGTACATTTTAATTAATCTGGTTTTTGCAATGGTCCCTTCTTTGTATGATAATGTCCTGCAGAAACACTGAAAGCTCAAATTTGAAGGGAAATTCTTTATGGAGAGTTGGTTACATTCAAGAAACATGAGCGTTAATTATACTGTTTGCAAGATGACTCATAAGTCATAACATATTAGAAACATGTTGAAATTTCTCAAAATAACTATGCATTGAGTGAAATGGTGCAAAAGCTAAAGGAATCCTAAAGTTGACTGAAATTTCATATAAAGGGTCAAGTGCTTTTGAGGAGTTTCCTAGTGTGCTTTTTGGTTCTTCATAAATGTAGTTTCTTGTTGAAATATGTATTTCAGATTTAGATTCTGGAGACAATCTTGAGTGAAAGGAGAGATAATGGCAATGCTTATGATTCTATATAGCCTAGGATTTCTATTTTAGAGCGGTAACCTCCATTAGTGCATTGTATTCGGGAGATAGAATGTTATAAATTATAACCTTGCTTTTGTTATTATGGAAAAGCATAAAAAATTGGAGATAGACTTCAGATATTGTTTTTTATTTTTACCATTTTTTTTAGATCATGGGAACAATGTTTTTTTAGATAATGGGAACAACAACCTCCCAAGAGTATATCCAACAGTCCACAAGCCAGATATACCAGTAACTTGTGACTCAGCAAGGGGCGAGACGTCCCGAAGCCCACCGAGGTGAGCCTCTATACCAAGGGTCACCTACCCTTCGAGCCTCGTCACAACGGGCCAATGAACAACCCTACCCCACCTATTTTGAACCTGTTATCTCCAAGGAGATAACACATGTTCTTAACCATTAGACCCACTTAGGTGCTCATTCAAGGGAAATCTTTTTTTGCTAGGGTAGGGTCATTTTGTCGGGACACCAATGGTTAATGTTGCCTTTTTGAGGAATCTTTTCAAGTGGAACTAGTTGTTGAATTAAAAAAGAATTGTTTTGTTATGAACAAATACCTTATTAAAAACAAAGTTCCAAGTTTGAACTGGTAGATATTTTTACAGGCATAATTCCTTCTGTGTAATATATTTGATAGATTGCAATGATCTGTTATGTTTTCAAGAGGCAATGATCTGTCATCTTCTTCCAGAAATTGTAAGTCCAACTACACATCCGAAAATTGCACGTCTTTTACTTGAAAGGAAAAAGCCAAATGCACCTTTGATGGTTTTACGTTGCTATGTACATGATGGTAAGTTTGGACTCATAGATTCTGGTTTTCTTGTTATCTTTTTCATCCAGGTACATAACTTGAAATCACAAGAATGAAGATGTGTCATGCATATAAAATTGCTCTTGTGCTTTTTATTATTTATGTAGATGTAGCACATAGAATATTTGAAATTACTGGCTTAACTCGTACACTTTTAATGATGCATGAAATTCCTTTGTTTGCTCAACTGTGATAGCATGTGCTTTTGGAATAATGTATGTAAGTGCAAAAGAGACCTTCATTAGCAATACCTTGTATTTGCCTCCCCTTCCTCTCAAGGCAATACACTTATTTAGCAAGGTGTATTGGATTCTTCCTAGTTTTCAAATACATTAAATGCTCGTGGTTTCTATGTGAGATTGAAATACCTTGTTATTTCCCCAAGAAATATGGCATTGACAAGTTTTTAAGTTGTTTATTGAAGTTTATTTATATATGGTGCTAGGGCATAGGATGTTTAAATAAATGTCATCTGAAAAACTTTGGCAACTAATATGGTTGAAATTTATTTTTGAATTTAGCTTAAAACTTCGACACATGAATCTTTAAATTAAACTTTAACTTGTCTCCAAAATGTTTTCACTTGATTGTGCTAACACATTATTAGAATGAAAGACTTTCTACTCTCTAGCTTTAAATGGAAATCCATATAATTTATAGGATCTTGTTAAATTGTAAACCAACATGATATATTGGCCACGATACTTGAAAACATATATTAAATTTTTAATCACTAATTTGGTTTTTTCTGTTCGTTATGTTGTTCGTTATATCAACATTTCAAAAGAAATGCAACTTTTGAAAATATCCATCCATATAAATTTCTCTTCTCTTTACATCCTCCTCTTTAAATCCTCATCTCATAGTCATAACTAAGGATTATTATGCCTGCACATCCTCACCATAAAGTATTAAATGTGTCAAGACGCAAAGAGTAAGATACAACTATAAGTCTTATATTAAATTTATCTTATACCTCTTTAATTAACAGTATCGACTGAGATTTGACACGTTGGATGGTTCTAATCTTCTTATCATGAGTCCTTACCAATGTGATTGCAAGGCATTCTTTGAAGGTGAAGTCCATAATTTTAGGTCTTTTTCCTCATTACCATGCCTTTTGGTAAGACAATAAAGAGGGTAGTGGCCTACATCAGCATGGAAAATGTTTTAGAAATAGAGGTTATACACATTAATTGTTTTCATTAAATAATTTAAATTCCTACCGATGACTATTGATTCAGTGAACCGTGGACTAGTACAAAACACAACAAATTTTACAGTCCCAAGCACTTAATTACACACACCTATAACTTTCTCAAATCTAGCCATTAATAAACTTATTTTGGTATTCTGGTTCAATTTAAAAGGAGTGTTGAGACTTAGAAACACACTGAGTGCAAGGATTCAGTTGACTTAGGCCCCTCCCTCACATACATGTATGCTTTCACAACAAGCATTGAAAAACAATATTTTTTTTTTGCATTTTTTTGGGTGAAAAGGTTTGGCTAATTTATAATTGTCAATTAAAGGACAATTATTTATATTTCCCTTCATCTCTGAAGGGATGAGAGAATAAATTCCCTTCCAATTGAAATTAAGACCCACACTTAAAATTTGATCACTGATTACAAGCTCTATACATAGAACTGCTTCTCTTCTAAAATGTAAATCTGCAACAAAATGGCTTTATATTAGTCATATTAGTTTTGTAGAAAAGAAGCTAAATATGTTTCTTGAATCTATTAAATTTTAATCAATGGGGTTAAGACATGTTTCTTGTTTTAATACCATATTTGTATCAAAAACTAGAGCTGCAGGTTAGTAGATTTTTTGATAGATGAGCAAACTTCTTTCCACTCGGCAAATAAGATTTTTGGATCCCTCTTGCTACTTAATCGATCCAAAGATAAGATTGATCAATGCTAAGCAACATTTTGATAGCATAAATAAGATGGAATGCTTCACAAATGTTTTTTGACGGCTAGAACTAGGAATTATCTCCAAGGATTTTGGGAGTAGGTATGTCAGGAGTCTCTTGTTTTTGTCCATTTAAAGAGCCCACCCTCACAATCTACCTACATAATGGGCTGCTAGATTATACATATTGCTAGTCATACTATGGCTCTCCATATGCTTGGTTATAGAAAATGTTACTTCCGAGTAATTGGTATGTTATAGGATATGTAAGTGTTAGAGTTGTCAAATTCCGGTAGAGCAAATGGTCGAGAGGGGTTTCCTTTGCTTGGCGGCCCAGGATCAAAACCCACTGCTCCTAGTAGGCGACATTTAAATCCAACTATGCTAAGGGTTGGTGTGGCTTGGGTCATTTTGATGGCTTAGATGCCCCTGGATCGTGGTTTCTCAGACCAAAGGTTCACCCAACAAGTCACAAGGCACTTAACCAACAACAACAAAAAAGTGGTAGAGTTGGATTTTGCACATGCATGTTGAAAAGTTACCTAGGAAGTGTTTGTCCACCTAGCTTTATCTTGGGGTGGACAAGGACACTTTAAATGGTGACCCATAGCCACTTTAATTAATGATGTGAGATGCACTTTATATTTTTAAATGGCTTCATTAAAAAGGTAGAAGTCATGGTTTATGCTAAGTTCATATTTGAATTAAAGTTGAGTGAATGATTATTTAAAAGAGGTTTCTCTCACTTTATTAAATGACATGAGGTGCACTAAATGCATTTATTAATTAATTAATAGATCATTTAATTAGAACCCTTCATCTTATCTAATCTTGACCATTAGATTGAAGAGGAAGTTTGCCATGAACAAAAATGGACTAGGGCAAGGCAAACTCATCTCATTTATTCACTTTTCATAGAGAAATTTTGGAGAGAGGAAGCGGCAGAGAAAAGAGGCTTTTGAAGAGAATTCATAATGAGTAGGAGAGAGAAGACAAATTTGGGCACATAAATCGAAGATGATTCTGGCACAAATTCCGAGAGGACCGTACAGCAGAGGTGGCACGAATTTTGAGGATCGTACAGGTCGATTCAGGGCACAGATTTTGAGACATTTTAATTGCAAAGAAATCAAGAATCAGTACAGTGTACGGACTGCACATAAATCGAAAATCCATATAGCATACAGGCTACGCAGAAATCAAGATTTCATACAACAGTATGGCTGTACAGAAATCGAGACTTCGTACAACAATACGGACTGCACAGATTTTGAGGAAATCTGTACAGTAGACTAGGCACATTTTTTGACGTGAATGTACATAAGTGATTATGTCCATACAGGAAGATTCTAGCACGAATTTTGAGGTGAAGGTTGGGACAAAATTCGAGGAGAAAACAACAGTAAATGTTTCGATTTTCGAGAAGAAGGTTCGATAAGTATTGTTGCTTGGTTTTTTGTATTTTATCTGAAGAAATAATGAATCTCTCTCTCTCTCTGATACATGTTTTCCCTTAGGGATTTTATCTTGGAACATTGGTCAAAAACATCATTGTTATTTTCATGTGTGTTTGGATGATTTAAATTCCTGAGCTTGAAATTTTTATCTTAAAATAAAAATTTATGAAACTTTTAAATTTCAAAAAATAATTCCATGTGTTTCATTTTAGTCAAATTTTGTTAAAAATATGTGCATACACTGGTTTGAGCATTAAACTATGCAGAGAAGGAAACAAGCTTGAAACCGGGTTGGGGTTCTCAAACACTTTCATGGTATCAGAGCACAGTTAAAATTTCAAAATTTCAACATTCAGAAGAACGGGGGTTTGTGGAAAAATATTCTTGAATAGATTGCTTGATACTTACAGGTTGTAGCCATGGTGTTTGGTCTTAGAGGTTAAGTTAGGTTGGATGAGGCTACAAATTTTAGCCCATGGAAGGCTAGAATCAGTTTGATACTTGAAGAAAAGGAACTATGGGACATTGTTCAAAGTACAACTGCTAATCCTGTAGTAGTACCTACCGATGTAGTTGATAAGGGTGCTTTCATGAAGAGAGATGTGAAGGCAAGAAGGATTCTACTTGATGTCATGAAGGATCATATAATCCCTCACGTATCAGCAAAAACACATGCATTTAAGATGTGGACATCTTTAACAAATATTTACTAGAGTTCAAATGAAAACAGGAAGATGGTGTTGAGGGAGAAGTTAAAGAATGTGCACATGAGTAAAGGGGAAGGCATGGCTTCCTATCTTACCAAGATCACACAAGTAAGAGATGAACTTGCAGGTATAGGAGAGGTTATAGAGAATGTTGATATGGTCCATACAACCTTAAATGGCATCACCTGGAAATGGACAGTGTTGGTGTAGACTATCATTGGTAAGGAGAACATGCCCACATGGGATTGATTGTGGGATGATCTCACATAGGAGGAGACACGTAGGGGATACTTACAGGGCAGTTCGTCACATCACATAGATGATGAGGAAAATGTGGCATTGGCAATGAAAGGTAAGAAGAAGAAGAAGTTAAAGAACGGTTCCAAGGATGGAGCCAAACAACATGATGGAGAGAAGAAGGACCTGAGCAAAGTGAAATGCTTTGCTTGCTAGAAGTTTGGACGCTATGTTGGACAATGTCCAAACAAGAAGAAGAAGAAACAACAGACAACAACTTCAATAGAGATTGATGAGTTTGCTCCTAGATTTGAGAGAGACTTTTCTCTCTTTGTACGTGTTAGTGTAGAGAGAGCATCTTCTATCACCAGCAGAGAAATTCAGGGTCACATGGAGCATTCCATGATTGTTGGGAATTCTTTGAGTGCTACCACTACTTCCTCCACTTCGTACATTGATAGTGGAGCTTCTAGTCACATGACAGGTGATCGAGATATGTGTTGTCGAGATGTCAGAGACAGATTGAGAGTTGGAGGTTGTATTGGGAGATGACATAGTGGTGAGAGAAATTGGGCATGGGACTACCCATTTTGACAGGGAGTCCATGCAGCCTCTGTTCTTGAGGGATGTATTTTATCTCCCTGGCTGAAGAAGAAACTTGTTTCAGTTTCCATGATTGAGGATAGAGGCTTTGGTGTCTATGTCCTTGATGGGAAATTTCACATCTTTCCCAAAGCAGCATGTCCATCTGGTTCATGTGTGATTGGAGTCAGATGCAGGAAAATGTACGAGCTTCTCTTCCAGACACATCATGCACTATCACACACTCAGGGAAACAATGAGTTGTGTGAGTTATGGCATAGGAGGATGACCCACCTTCATCATCCAGCTTTGAGGATGCTGAGAGACATGACTACAGGTATGCTAGAGATTAGCACAGAGCCAAGTGGTGTTTTCAGGGGGTATGCTTTGGGAAAGCACACCAAGAATGCTTTTTCGAGTAGCGATACCATATCAGAGGGAGTGCTTCAGTTGATACATTCAAATTTGTGTGGTCCCATGTCATCTACCTCTTTTACAGGTTATGAGTATTATGTCACATTCATCGATGACTTTTCCAAGAAGACCTGGATCGATCTCCTTAGAAGAAAGAGATTAGAGGAATTATTGCTTCGATTCCAAGAGTTAAAAGATCTTGTGGAGAATCGGACAAGAAAGAAGACCAAGGTACTTCGGTCAGACAATGGGGGTAAGTATACTTCCCAAAAATTCGATAAGTTTTGTATACATGAGGGTATCAAAAAGGTAGTTGACAATTCCTTACACTCCATAGCATAATGGAGTGGCTGAAAGGAAGAACTGTTCGGTAGTGGGTGCAACTAGAGCCATGTTGCATGATCAAAGTCTTTATTTCTTTCTATGGGAGGAGGCTTGTAGTACTGTTGTTTAAGTTCTGAACGGGATTCTACACCGTGCATTGGGGTGCAAAACTCCTGAGGAGATGTTCACAGGGAAAGTGCTTGAGATAGGTCACTTTCGTATATTTGGTTGCCTTACATACTCACATGTCCCTTCTGAGAAGAGGACAAAGTTGGAGGCTACAGGAGAGAGGGGTATCTTTGTTGGTTGTGATGAGACTTCGAAGGATTTTCACATATACTTTCCTACACAGAGGAAAGTTGTGGTGAGGAGGGAGGTGAAGTTTGTGGAGGAGAAAGCCTTCAAGAGGTCTCTAGATTCTAAGATAGAGGAGCAACAAAGTACTCTGCAGGTGACAGTTCAGAGTTCAGTGAGTCAGAGCATAGGGTCAGTAGTTTCATGAGTGATTAGGTCACATGTTACATGTTCATCAGTTTTAGGGCTCAGTCTATAGGGACAGGTTCACGAATCACAGGTTCACATGTTACACCTTTAGGTGATTCAGGTACACTTGGTACAAGTACAGGTTCACTAGGGACAGGATCTCAAACTATTGGTACTTCTTTAGGGAGACATTTGTCTGATGAGGATGTATAGGAGAGTCTATGACAGGATGCTTAATCCAAGAAGAGAAATCCAAGTTGGCTTAAGGAGATTATGAAGGAAGCATAGGAGTCTGTCGGACCACCTAGGAGGGAGGTTAGAGAGAGCAAAGCACCTGAGAAATTTTCCAGCTATATGGCACAAGTGACTAGCTTGCGTGATACCGTACCAGCCACTTATGAGGAGGCTTTCGTACACCAAGTTTGGAGAGATGCCATGATGGAAGAGTGCAATTGCTTGATGAAGAATGGGGTGTGGGAAGTGGTTTCGAGACCAGAGGAGAAGTCAAATGTGACTTCCAAGTGGATTTACAAGATCAAGCATGCTGCAGATGGAAGCATCGAGAAGTACAAAGCTCGTTTTGTTGCGTGTGGGTTCTCATAGGTAGAGGCAGTTGACTATGATGAGACCTTTGCGCCAGTGGCCATATTTTCTTTGATCAGAGCAGTGATCTTCGTTGTGGCAGAGATGGGTTAATAGAATATCCATCAGATGGACGAGAAGACCACTTTTCTCAACGGTCTTCTACAAGAGGAGGTGTATCTGTAGCAGCCATAGGGATTTGAGGTGTATGAGAGAGATTCTCATGTATGTAGGCTGAAAAAAGCCTTGTATGGTCTGAAGCAAGCCCCTCAGTCTTGGTATTATAGGATCGATCTACTTGCTTCGATTGGGTTTCAAAAGAGTGAGGCAGATCCCAACCTATGTTACATTATGGTTGGTGGTGTTCCTCTCATTCTTCTGCTATATGTTGATGATTTATTCATTAATAGGGGAGAGCACATGATTGATGCTTCCAAGAAGGATCTTGCTTCATAGTTCAAGATGTTTGACCTTGGGTTGATGCACTATTATTTGGGGATGAAGATTTGGTAGGAGGATGGACATATCTTCTTGGGACAAGGAAAATATGATGCAAATGTTCTGAAGAGATTTCGGATGGACGATTGGAGGCCCATGTCTACACCCATGATCACCAACTGGATGAAGATTCATGCTTCTGAGGGAGAGTTGGTTGTTCCTACTTTATATTGACATCTTATTGGTTCATTGATGTAGCTGGTCAACACCAGACCAGATATGAGTTTTGCGGTTAACACTCTTAGTCAATTCATGGTGGAGCGTGGGAGAGTACATTGGACTGCCGCAAAACACATTTTGAGATATCTTGTTGGTACAGTTGATTATGGCTTGGACTACATGAGATCTAATGGAGTGGGATTGGTTGGCTTTACAAATTCAGATTGGGCAAGTAGTGTTTCAGACCGGAAGAGCACTTTTGGTTGTTGCTTCAACTTGGGCTTGACAGTTGTGTCGTGGTTCAGCAAGAAGCAAAAGTTCATAGCATCGAGTTATGTTGAGGCTGAGTATATGGCATCCAATTAAGCTAGAGTTGAGTCTTTGTGGCTTCGCAAGGTGATGGTAGACTTGTTTGGTCAGGAGCTGACACCTACAATTATACATTGTGATAATCAGAGTTTCATCAAGCTCTCTGGGAATCCAATATTTCATGACAGGGCGAAGCATATAGATATCATATATCACTTTATCAGAGATTATGTTCAGAGAGGGGTTGTACAGTTGCAATATGTTTCTATAGATGAGCGGGTGACTGACATTCACACGAAGGCTTTGGGTAGAGGGAGCCATGTCTACTTCAAAGACAAGTTGGGAGTGGTGAAAAACACCTTCCTCGGTAAGAGGGAGTGTTGAAAAGTTACCTAGTAAGTGTTTGTCCACCTAAATTTGCCTTGGGGTAGACAAGGACACTTTAAATGGTGACCCCTAGTCAGTTTAATTAATGAAGTGAGAGGTAATTTATACTTTTAAAGTGACTTCGTTAAAAAGGTAAAAGTCATGGTTTATCCTGAGTTCATATTTAAATTAAAGTTGAGTGAATGATTATTTAAAAGGGTTTGCTCTCACTATAATAAAAGACATGAGGTGCACTAAATGTCATTTATTAATTAATTAATAGAGCATTTAATGAGAACCCTTCATCTAATCTAATCTTGACCATTAGATTGAAGAGGAAGTTTCCATGAACAAAAAGGGACTAGGGCAAGGCAAACTCATCTCATTTATTCACTTTTCAGAGAGAAATTTTGGAGAGAGGAAGCAGGAGAGAAAAGAGGGTTTTAAAGAGAATTCATAACCAGCATGAGAGAGAAGACAAATTTGGGCACATAAATCCAGGAATATTCTGGCACAAATTTTGAGAGGAATGTACAGCAGAGGTGACACGAATTTCGAGGACCGTACATGTAGAATTAGGGCACAAATTTCAACGCATTTTAACTGCACAGAAATCGAGAATCCATACAGTGTACAGATTGCACAGAAATCGAGAATCCGTATAGTGTACGAACTGCACCGAAATCGAGATTTCGTACAACAATACAGCTGTATAGAAATCGAGATTACATACAACAGTATAGATTACATAGATTTTGAGGAAATCTGTATAGTATGGATTGGGCACGTTTTCCAAGGTGATGGTACATAATTGAATGTGTCCGTACAGGCAGATTCTAGCATGAATTTCGAAGTGAAGGTTGGCACAAAATTCGAGGAGAAAACAACAGTAAAAGTTCAGGTTTTTGAGAAGAAAATTCAATAAGTATTGTTGCTTGATTTTCTGTATTTTATTTGAAGAAAAAACAAATCTATCTCTCTTCAAAACAGGTTTTCCCTTAGGGTTTTTATCCTAGACCATTGGTAAAAAAACATCAGTGTTATTTTCATGTGTGTTTGGCTGACTTAAATTTTTGAGTTTGAAATTTTTATCTTAAAATAAAAAATTCTGAATTGTTAAATTTGAAAAAAGAATTCCATGTGTTTCAGTTTAGTCAAATTTTGTTAAAAATATGTGCATACAAGGGTTTGGGCATTAAACTATGCAGAGAAGCAAACAAGCTTGAAACTGATTGGGGTTCTCAAAAAATTTCAATGCAATTGCTTGGAAGTTGAATACCATGGTTAAAGTTTATTAAATATATCATAATCTTACATCTTGAAGCAAGGTTGCAAATCCCATCTTATTAGGTTTGCACAAAGAGGAGCAGTCTCATTTCAAATCATGATATGAGACAGAATACATGAAAGCTTTTATTAAATTAAAATGTGTTTTCTTCAATATCTATCAAGGTTATTGAAAATACAAATTTTGAAAAACAGAGACAAAATTCAGCTTAATGTCAACTAGGCGAAAGGGTGAAACTCAACAAGAGTCTCAAGTTGTGTTACTTGTGAGCGGAAGCAAAAAAGGCAGGGAGAGCGAAAAGCAAAATTTTCAAAAGATTCCATTTTGGAAGCGTTATAATTTCCACAAAAACTAGACCTACTAGAAAACAGAGTCAAGGCTCCAAAGGAGCCGAAAACCCCCCTAAAGGTAAATAATGAAGGTAGTCTCATCGAACTGTAGGAGGTTTGGGTAGTAGTTTAAATGAAAATGCAATTAAAAATATATCACGCATGGAAAACCCAAAATTTCTTCTCATCCAGGCAACAAAAATGAAGGAAGGGGATGTTCTCCGAAGCAATAACTTCTTTTTAAAAAAAGGACATCATAGAGCAGTCTTATTTAGAGGTGCTTCGGGAGGTATTGACACTCTTTGGGATGAAGCAAAATTTGAATTGGTGCAAGATCATCTGGAAACTTATTGGATATTCACGCAACTCCGACATAAGGAACTGATAAATTTGATAAGTCTTTTTAATATCTATGTTCCGATTAATTTTAGTGAAATGAAGCAATGTTGGGATGGAATTGGTGCGTTAGCACATGAGAACTACTCAGAAAAATATTATATTGGTAGGAGATCTGAATCTTACTCTTAACCTCTATTAGCGCCGAGATTGAGCCCATAGGTTGGGCGGAAAAGGGTTCTCTCTCGGGAAACAGAATAACTGCTTTGGACTGTACCTTCGGCCCTGCGTAGTGAGAAAGGGATCTCTCGCTTGTTTTCAGGTTTACTTCACGTAGGATATTCGATCAAGAACGGTTAGGAGGCCAGACTCCTAAATGGGGAAGGTGTGTTGATGTAAGATGTAGGTGGGACTATTAGAGTAAGGGACCATTGGAAATGGAGTCGAAGGTGCGGGTAGGGAACATTTTGTAGGAGGTAAAGAATGGCGTGAATTTACAAACAGAGGCAAGATAGTCGTTGATCTTGCAATCAGGAGATTTTTAGCGGGTGATTAGTAGATGTGAGGGAACAGTCCATCACGTAGAGCACCAACAAGATGAATTCTATGTAACTTTAGAAGAAAACTTAAATTAATATCTAAAACAATAGACAGAGCATAGCATGTATGAATTCCAAACTATTATACACTCGTTTTAAACATGAAAGAAATTAACAAACTAGAATGAAAACGAGATGAACATTTCACGTAAAGATATTATATATTGAAAGAAGCAACGACACAAGAATCTCTATCTTGAAAGACAATCCTTCCTCTGCAAATTTATTCATAACACGCAAATCAAAGACTATTTACAACGGAGAGCCTCCGCCCTTGAAATTTTCCAAACCAACCCCTATCTCCCTATATCGGGAGTGTATTTATACTATTTCAACATTGAGACTATTCTCCGAAACCAACCTAAAAATTGTTTCCAGTCGCAATCAAACATTAACAACCTAGAGAGTGGAACTATCGCCATGATTTATAAATGTGAATAAACATCATGGAGCTGGTGGGGTGCGCTTAGCTTGAGCGACAACTTGATGTGCTCGACTACCATTGTGGATTCTGAGTATGATGCCTTTCCATTTGCTTTCAGGTGAGTCACCATTTACTGGGTTTTGGACCTTTTAGCCGGCCTGATGAGTCGGCATAATGCCCTTTTTCTGTCCAAAGTGTGTGTTTACGCCATGTTCAAATGCAGCTTTCTGCATGGGCACACACTGGCACGGCAGTTTGCGTCTTTCCCCTGGTCAACCTCATCCGCCACCTCCTTCCTCCCCGGGTAACATTGTTAGGCGTGGGGTCTGGAAAAAGGGATTCATTGCTCCTGGCCGAGTTAAGCCTTTGGGGTGGCTTGTCATTCTTGTACTCCTCACCTCCCATGAGGTGGGCTCTCCCACAGGAAATAAGGTGTAGCATACCTCCACCAGCGCCATCACCCTTGGCAAGTGGAATTCATAAACCGGGCTGTGTAGGTATTAGACCCGTGATGCTCCCATCCGAACAACTGCTCCTACAAAGAGCAGTCCAGGACTATCTCCCTATGTGGAGGCTTTGGTGGCAGCGATGGCATCAGGGGCTCCTGAAAAAAACACCTACGGGGAGTGAATGTCCAGGAAATGCGTCGCTGGAGGTGTGGATATCTAAAGGCGGGTGTATCTCTCAAAACTCTTCACATATGGGCCCCGATGACTAGTGTCATCCTTGGCATGGAACACCAAGGTAACGTGTGAGCGTGGAAATTTGCTCACCAACCATAAACACACCCAGATGGACAATCTTTTCGAACCAGATCGCCATCGCCAAACCCTTCGAACTTCTATGGACTCACGACGAAATGAAAACTTGGGCTCTAAAAATATGTTAGCTCATCCATGGCGTTCCAAATGAAATATATACAAGGCTTTGAGATTGAATTTTGCAATGACTGGTCAGCATTCTTGCACATTCTGCTATCGAGAGTCTTTGGTATCAGCATGTGTGAGGGCACAAGCACGATGATTCTTTACTTGCTGGGAATCTAGTCACGTCGCTTCATCAGCTGCGACACCTTACCGTTTGCTGTGGGAAATATTTTCGGACGCCACCTTGTATAGTTGATCCATGCCGCAAAGCACATGAAGTGGGCGCTCCCACGCTTCCTTGATCTTGTGACATAGGAAACAGAAGGGTCTCCCCCTTCATGTTGGCCTTGGCCCGTGAGAATAGCAGATTTGCCAGTTATTTTCCTTACTTCCACAGGCCAACTCACACAGCAGCCGCCTGTCTTGAGGCAATACAACTCTACAACAGGGATGATTTCACCTGTACGCATGCTACAAATGGCGTCAAGGGAATCGGCCAATCTATCGAGAGGCATATTACGCGTATGAACGTCCCCTCCATTGTCATATCCATACTGGATGCGACACTTACAGCCTTGAGGCTTACTCAGCCATTCGATTTGGGGAACCTTTCACGTCCACCTCCCACGTTTCATTACTTCTACCGCCAACTTCTCTTCTCTTGATACAACAAGCAGCTTTAGATCATGGCGTGTTCTTACCCATTGATTTAGATTGACCTTCCCATGCGACCGTCGATCTGAGTGGGTCCTATCACCCCTTCGTGAATCAAGACCCTGACATTGTACGCGTTAGTTCAGATCACAGAAAGAGCCACAGCCGTAGATCTACCTCCGCTCTTGTCGTGACCGTCGATTCTTTGCAGCCGGTACCACTTTTCACAATTTGGAATCGTGACTTTCTCCGCACAAGTTTGGCTTGTGAAATCAGCTAGGGCCATAGATCCGCTTTTGCTTTCATCCTTGTCGTCCAATACTTCCACCCTTTAACCTGTTTCGTGATTTGGGAAAGTTCCTTTTATTGAGCATGTTTGCTCATCCAAACCATTTTGGGTCGTCGATCAGGCTTCGCCTTGATCTTGGCCCTTCATTGTTCGCCAGTTTTAACAGACTCTGCGAATGCCAAACTTTGACCATCCTCTAACATCTTTTGGCCAAAAGCACGCTCTATCGTCGCTCTTCTTCTTTGTGCTCCCGGATCATTGGTCTACGACGCCTTTCTCTATCATTGTTGCAGCTGCAAGTCTTCACCTTCGGAGGAATCTACCACCGTAGATTGAGATCTTCTTCATTATCTGACGATCTCAGAACATGGAAAATGTGCCTCTGATCATCTGAAGGGTGCTCACACAATTTTCAAATGAATAGGACCCTTTTCGGGCTCTGTTAGGCCCATAAACCGGCTGTTGCAAACGGAGTGCTAACAACCTCAATGAAAAAAGGGGAGGGTCTAGAGTCAGAGATCCAGTTAGGGAATGGGTCGAGGACTTGATGCAAGAATGGGACCTGATGGATATCAAGTCAATGAAAGGTATGTATACTTGCACAAATCGAAGAACATGGTCGAGGCATATTGTTGCAAGATTGGATAGATTCTTGGTGCAAAGCTCCTTTTTTCTTCATGGTTTGGAGGTGAGCTCCTAGATTTTGTCCATGGGTATCTCAAACCATAGGCCTATAAATTTGGAACGAAAGGAAAGTCCCAATCTATGCCTTATTCCTTTTAGGTTCAGTCCTCTCTAGATTCAAATCAAGATTTTATGGACATAGTCTGTGCTGCTTGGGACTCCCCGATTTTGGGTTCACCTTTTTTCATTTGGGAGGAAAAACTAAGAAGGGTTACGAAAGAATTAAAAGAATGGGAAAATGGATTACCTTATCTGATGGAGGAGAGGAAAGAAGCACAAAAGCAATTAGGTATCTACCAATTGCAAATGGAAAGCATGGAAAATTCCAAAGAAATATTAAAATAAAGAGGAGTTGTAAGTAGATCTGCATATTGCCAGTGTAAAAGATGAAGAATTATGGCGACAAAAATCTTGAAGTCTTTGGTTGCAATAAGGAGACATGAACACTTATTACTTTCACAAGCCGACCCAGGTTAGGAGACACTTCAATTCGATTAAAGCAATTAAAGTTCATGATCAAACCTTCTCTGATTTCACTAGTATTAAAGCCACTGCCCATTAGCATTTCAAAATATTATATATAGAAGAAGCCTTTGATGGCCCAATGCTAGAGTTGCTAGATCTAGTTCCCAATAAAATAACAAATCAGATGAATCTCAAGCTCACCAACCCAGTTCGCCATTGCAAAATAAAATTGTCCTTGAAAGATATGCCAAACCTAATAAGGCACCTAGTCTATACAGCTTCACAACGATATGTGTTAGAGTTTGTTGGCAAGTGGTCAAAAAAGATCTTCACAAGATGGTCCTAAAATCTCAATCTTGCTGAAAAATTGGAGGGACCACGAACGTGGCCTTTTTATCCTTAATCCTAAAAGAAAAAGGTGTGAATTCTTTCAACCGATTTAGATTGATTTCCCTGTGCAATATCAACTACAAAATCATCTCTAAAATAATTGCTAACAAAATGAGGGATATCATGCCAAAAATTGTTCCTGCTAATCAAGAAGGCTTTGTAAAGGGCCTGCAAATCATGGATAACATCATTATGGTTCAGGAAGCGATCCACTCCAACCTTCAACATATGGAAAGGGGAATGGTTTTCAATATTGATCTTGTAAATGCTTTTGATCGAGTAAGACATTCTTTTTGTTTTGTTGTTCTATCTCGCTTCATATTTGCCACAAATTTCATTAACTGGGTTAAAGCCTACATAGGCGAAACCTGGATAGCTCCTCTGATGAATGGTGGAGAAACATATTTATTCAACTGCTATAGGGGTTTATGACAAGGTTGTCCTCTTTCTCCCATGCTCTTTGTTCTCTAGGCATCGGTCTTAAGCTTCCTATTGGACGAAATGCATCAAGATCAAGATTTGTTAGGCCTTAGAAATGCAAGAGGAGTCCAAGATCTAAATCATGCCCAATTTGTGGATGACACTCTCTTGTTAGGAGGAGCTTCACCTCAAGTAGCCACCTCCTTTAAAGTTGAGCTTGACTCCTTGTTTGTTTTCTCAGTAAGTAAAAATAATGCTAGTAAAAGTCAAGTTTAGTGGAACATTTCTATTTGAGAATTAAGCATTATTGCAAGGACATTTGGTTTTCAAGGTAAGATTCTGTGATATTCCTTTAAATATCTTGGTATTCCAATTTTCTAAAACACTCCTCGGGGTAATGATTGGCTGCCTTTGGAAGAAAAGTTTAAGTTGCGCTTGCAAACCTGGGGAATAGGTGGCCAAATCTAGTAGGTAAGTTAGTCCTTGTCAAATTTGTTTTATCTAGCTTACCCATTTATCAATGTTCGTTGTTGCTAGCACCAATCAGAATTCTGTTGCATATGATGGAAAGGTTGTTTCAACAATTATTTTGGAAAGGAGGAAGCAAAATGACAAGAAATTACCTCTAGTTAGCTGGGAAAAAGTGATAAAACCTTATCAGGAAGGAAGGATTAAAATCAAAGATCTCAAAGCACTTGACCTTTCTCTTGGAGCAAAAATTCCATCGAGACAAGTCTCAAAAAATCCAAGTTGGGTTAAAAAAGGTATTTGGAAAAAACATTTCACAAGTACTTGTATACGTAGTTTGGATAATCCTCATGCGGTAAGCACGGGATCCCCTATCTTCCATCTATGTAAACAATGTTCACACCTTTCTAAAATGAAAAGCTCTTTTGGATCCCAAGCAATGGGAAAACAATTGACCTTTAGGAGGATCATATAATGGGAAGTGAATCGTTCTCCAGTATTGAAAACATGGAACCTTTGTAAATATGGTTAACGAGTTAAGGCATCAAGACTTTATGGGATCTCTCAGTTTGGGATAATGAGGAGAATAACTAATGTGGTTGGAAAGGGTTAGACCCCCCAATGCCACTGCTACAGCCATGGAATTATTTGATATCTTTGTTAAAAGGGAAAGTGCCATATTTAGTCAGGGCTACGGATACTAGAGGATGGGGATATGGTCCTGGCCATTACTTGGTCGGTCAAGGTTATTAGGTCCTTAATGCCTCCCCAACGACCCTTCCTAATCCAACATTATGGAATGGCATTGTGAAAGAAAAATGTATTCCAAAGGTGGACAATTTTTATGGACTCTAGGTCATTAAAGTATTATGATGAATGGAAATTTGTAGAAAAGAGGTATTGTTGGCCCCTCTTGCTGTACGGTTTCTTATCAGCAGGAAGAAACCTCGCAACATCTTTTCCTCGATTTTCAATATGCGAAGAAAGTATGGAAGGAAGCCCTTGGTCACTGGTACCATAGAATAGAAATCTCGGGAACCATTACTGCTTTGTTATCCAGATGGGGTTCCCTGTATCTTCACCCCCTTTCCTAAAAAGGTTGGTTGACTCTTCCAAAATTTATCCTTTAGAAAATTTGGTTGGAAAGGAATGCTAGAATCTTTTGAGACGAAGCATCTCTTCCACTACAAGTGGTGACAAGAATCAAAGGTATTCTAAAGGATTTTTTTCAGTGCAAGCTAAGTAAAAAAATGACCCATGAGTTGCTTCAAGAAGAATTAGCTTAGGGGAAATAGTTGGGTCTTAATCTCTCCCATCCAACTACCTCCTTGGTTCCAATGGAGAGTTGGAAAATTAGACTGGATGAAGACAAATTTCTTTAGTGGCACCAAGGATCACAGTTAATATATAGTATTTTCTTTGATGGAGATACAAAAGGAAATCCAGGGGCGGTAGAAGGGGCAGGGATTGTCTTCAGTCCCGTAGCTTAATTGATCTTCGGTATGCTTGGGGGTTAGGCGAGGCTACAAATTACCAAGCAGAAGCATTGGATCTTCTTCAAGGACTTAGACAACTTAGAAAAAAGGAATAATGCAGGCAAGGGTAATAGGGTACTCGCAACGTATCATTGGTCTTATGGTGAGAAAATCCAACCCAAAGGATATCCAGTTAAAACAATTTGTCCTCATAATCCAAGACTTGTCTTCAAAATCTCAATTATTTTAATGTGCTTCGTAATAACAAAAAGGAAGTTGATCAAGCCGCCAACAGAGCGATGGGATTGGATCCTAATATTCTATTTCTAAATGAACACGTTCTCGAGTGGGACCCGCTCCCCTAAATGGAGCCTTCATTCTACAGTGTGGTGGCTTAGTCGACACGTGGTGTCTCACTCCGGGAAGGTGGTAGCGCAAGCCTCGTTTAAGGATGGTACAAGAGGGGAGATGGAGTGTGTCTTCAAAGCATGCAGAGTTGATGGGTATGCCCAGAGTTTTGAACCTGCAACGACCCCCATTCGGAATACATTGTAACGCAATTTGATGACACCAAGTGAGTCCTGAATGAGAGAAGCAAGGATGATTGGGAATATGAATCATGCCCAGAGATTACAATCCTCATCATGGAAGTGTGTGAATGGATTTGGGGGATTGGCAGTCATTCCAGTTTTTTTGCATGTGTCTGTCTGATTAAATGGAACAACGGTAGGAACAAGATTATTGCTACTTCTAGCTTGCATCATGCTCTGTCTCTGTTCCTTCAGGATTGCACTCATCATCATTTCAAAGGGACTTTGTTCTTAGGGTCAAGGAGAATGGACTCCAGCGATGACAACCGTGCTTGTTGCCCAGAGCACGAATTAGCAGCCATGGGTCGTCGTCTACACAAGGTAAAGGAAGGTGTGAAGACTTAGAAACGTCAATTACATTGGTTCAGAGATGAGATGTAAGAGCGTCTGGAGCATGTGGAGGAGGACATTCATGAAGCCAAAGTGGAGCAAATGGAGCAAGCTGCAACTGAGGATAGTCATCGTCAGGAGCACACAAAAGTCATTCAGGAGCTCTTGGATAGGCTGATTCAAGTGGAAATTCAGCTTGGAACGATGGTCTTTGAAGCCCAAGTTCAAAAATAAGTGGAATTCAACTAGGACATGGTTGATGGCACATGCCCAGGGACCTCCCTAGGCAAATAATCAGATTTTAGGAGATGTTTTTTTGTCTATTTTTGGAACAGTTTGTCTGTATATTTCGACATATAGCTATTAGGACTACAGATTTTCTTCTTGTTTTTCAATTTTATAAACAATATGGAGCAAACCAGCTTTGTAATAATGCTTGAAGTAAACATTTCTCTGACTTAAAGGTTTGATGTAATTTTTATAATGCTTCTGCATTGCATTTGAGCTTTTGTTAATATACAATTCTATCCATTTTTATTAAAAAAAATCATATACACTATTTAAAACATTCATTAATATATTTATATAAAAACATAACTATAAATTATCCATACTTTTTTAAACTCTTATTATACATTTTATCATTATTTATAAACTCTAACCTCATACTAATATTCCATCCCCTTTATTTTGACTTTGAATTTGTTTTTAATTTTTTTTTTTCATAAAGAGTTCGTTCCCTTTAATTTGAATTCACTTTTAAAATCTTTTTAAGAAATATATTCCTTCATTAAGGCGATGCTTTAATTTGAACACATGGAATAAATATAGTAATGCGCTCCACCCAACACATGTTGAGGACGGTTTAAATACCATTCTCAAGATATTTTTATTTACACACATGATGTTTTCTTAGAAATGCACACCACTCAATTCATTAGAACCATGGCATGTGAGCATGGATTTTTTATTTTTATTATTTTTTAAGGGTTGATCCAATGGAATGGAGTGAATTGAGGTTGGTTAATTATAATATTTTTTTATTAATTTAATATTAATATTAAATTATTTTTTAGGTTGTAAATGAATTTTAGTTTTTTATTGTTTAATAAAATATGTTATATTTTTTATTGTTTAATAGTTTTGTTTTTATTATTATTATTTTTATAGTTTAGATATTAAATTTGAAGAGTATTTATTTCATTAAATTTATTTATATTTATATTTTCAATTTTATTATTATAGTGGATTTAATAATAATAATAATAATTATTTGGATGGGTGAGGACAACGTTTTATCCAACTCTACCACAAAGTATTTAGAGGGAGTAGGTGGCAATCTTATATAACTCATGATGTGCGATGCAATTATGCTAAAGAACGTGAACAATTAAAGCACCTGGAGTTTGAGCATGTGGAAGATTAAAGCGATCGACATTGGTAGTATGCAAGGAACAATAGCGATGATTTGAAAATAAGTTGAATTTACATTGGAGGGGATTTGGTACTTACACGCCTAGAAGGAGGGCAAATTCTACCATATGGGCGACTAGATGGTCATTTGTGACAACCGTAGTGGAAGGCAAGGGAAAGAAGATCCTTTAGATACCGAGACATTCGTTAGAGTGGTTCTATTCGAGGTTTGGCTTCGAAGCAGTATGAATTGGCTTGGCTTTTCCAAGCAACCATGGTATGACAGTGAACCTATGTTATTGCTTCAGGCGTATCCTTGTGGCAATGAGATGGTGTTGGAATTCTGGGCCATTATGGCTCGATAATGCACTTAGAGTAGGAGAGGAATGGGTGTGCACTAACACTAGCTGGAGCACAAATTTCAGAGTGAAATCCCTTGGTTCATTTAGAGTGGAATTGATCAAGTAGAAGAAAAATTGCTTGTGAAGGTTCATAATAGCATTTGGAATAGTCAAAATGTGGGAGGTAGCAAAAGCACAGAGCCATATTGGATCATTAAGCTCATTCTCGGAATGGTCTTGTAGGAACATGAGAATGACAAAGTTAGTCTCATGGTGGTGGTGTCAACACTAAGGGATGATTTAACCAATACACTTTCAAAAGTGGGCCTCCTTACAGAAGTTGTGGGTGTGCCTCTGTGAATTCCTTACACGAAGATGGAAATAGATAAATCCCATGTCCCTCACTAATTTATCTGTTGTTGCATTTAGTCTTTTTATGCCCTTTGAGGCATCATTTTTTCTTTTGTTTCCATGTGTTCAAGTGCTTATACACTTAACTTTTGGGTCTCTATTACTTTCCCACTGAGGGCAAGATCCTTAGTATTGATTTAAAACTACCATGATGTTTAAAATTGATATTTAGACTGCCATATGAGTCTCTTCATGTGCTTTCCTAGTTTCGTTTTTGGCTGATAACCATGAGAGCTCTTGTTTTGTACTTTATACTTCTTTTCCAGATTTTATTTAATCTTCTAACTTACAAAAAAAGTTATTTTTAAGGTCACGACCTAATTGCACATCAATTTGGTGTATGAGACAACCTTGTTTGTGAGACAAGGGACCCCCTTCTGTGCAACGATTTGACTGCTAAAGTTTACAAAGGTGTACATACCATAACCCCATCTGGATTTGAACTTATGACTTCCTCGGAAAAAACACATGTTCTTAACCATTAGGCCCATTAAGATATAATTCGAATTGTTTTTTCAAAGTTATGAATTATCAAAGTGTGATTCATCTTCACAAAAACATGGTTAGTATATACAAACAAGGAGTAGTTCAAATGTTATATGTTTTGGATTTTTTTTACTATTATCATCACAATTTTTTGGTATATTGTAATTTTGTATTGTTTAAATTGTATTTTTTAATACTTAAATAGATTTAGCCCCATTAAATACCTCTATTACACCTAGATTGTGCAATCTCAACCACTCATATATGCAATTCCAATAACTCTTTGGGTTTTTAACTCGAATTTAAATAAAAATGATCCAAAAAAGTTCAAATCATAGCATGTTTAGAATACTGCTAAAAAAAGCAAAATACTTCATTACCGACACCTAAATTGTCTACTAACTGCAATTACTTTCAACCTTGGAATTTTGGAAATTAGTTGGGATGTTTTCTTTCCATTCAACATCAAGGTCATCCATGCCAGGTTTAGGAGTTATGTTCATAGTCATGTCTAACATGTTTATATAGATTAGGAGTTATGTTCATAGTCATGTCTAACATGTTTATATAGATATCATAACCTTACTCTTTAGGACAATAAAACATACCACATAATGAGGATAAATCAATCCATAACAAAAGGAACATCATTATGAAGAAGGTTGACATTTTTCTATTTTTAAAATATTTTTTGGTTCATTATCATTAGAATCTCTTTAGATAATCTTTCTCAAAATTACAATTTGAATTTGATGAAATTGTTGTTTTTATTGTAAAAATAAATTTGACACTTTTAAATACCAAGATTTTAAACTAAAAAAGACGATTAAACTTTTTAATATTTTGAGACATTGCAAAAAAAAACCCATCATAGCATGTTTAGTCATAAATTTTTTTTAAAATTTTAAATAACAAAACTTTATATATATATAATTGTTGTGGATAAGTTGGAATAATAATATTTTAATAAATTTTGAAACTCAGTTGCAACCAGGACCTCGACGAAGCTTGCGTGCCCTGCATCTCTCGAGTCGATCTGCTTGCATGCTATGCATGCATGTTTGATCCTGTGAGCTGATTGGAGTTGTTCAATGATATGGTTGGTGGATCCACGTCCAAGGATCTAATCGAGATTGAGCCAAGAGCTCTTTGGTTGTTGGTCTGCATGCAAGCGTTGGATCATCTTTCGAGGACTGGATGGGAGATCGATTATGCAGGCTTGGAGCAAGGATGGGCCTATGATTGCTGGTAGGTCAAGGCTCGGAGGTTGATAGGCAGAAGTTCACCCAATGGGGGCTGAGGGGGGATCTGGGTCGCCCAACACCCATTACTTGGATTTCAAGAGGCTTGTGGTTGAGAAAAGTAAGAAGGCCCCTAAAGGAGTCCTTTTGAAATTCATGAAAAGGATTGAGGAGGTTCTGGAGGTTGCTCTGCCGCCGGAGGACACTATCTGTGTGGCTCTTTCTCTAGCTGACCGGGCATTGATTAGGCAATTTACTGGACTCCGGGCTTCACCAAAAACCACTAAGAGTTGGGTTCAGAGGAATTCGAGGACGTTGATTTCGAAAAACGTTGCGTCTCACTCTGTTGGACGAGGATACTTCTTATTTGATTTTGAATCTAAGGAAGACAATGAATTAATCTTCCATAATGGGACCTACTTCATGGGTCCGCAAGGACTTTATATGAATGGTTGGACGTCAGATTTCGACCCTGAGGCAAACATCCCTAAGGCTGTCCCAGTTTGGGTTAGACTTCCAAACCTACATGTGCATTGTTGGAACCCAAAATAGCTAAATGCAATTAGAAATGCCTTGGGTAGGTATATCGACATGGCAAGGCCAGAAGATCAATATGCATGTGCCTGCATCTGCGTAGAGGTGGATCTGCAAGCAGGATTACCAGAGGCAATCAAGCTTATGGAAGAGAATTGGTATTACTTCAAAAAACTAGATTATGAATAGTTGCCCTTTAAGTGCAGAGGGTGTCATGAATATGGGCACTTCTATTGAAACTGCCTGAAAAAAGTGAAGAAGAGCAAGACCAAAGCAAAATCTGGAGAAGTGCAAAGGAAGGAAGGGGGAAAGAATGAATCAAGGAAGTCTTCATTAGATGGGAAGGCCATTGAATATGAGAATGTGTCGATTGAAATAGAAGAGAACTCCTCTTCAAGAGAGAACAAGGAACCATAAAATGAAGCTGTATTATTAGATCAATCTAAGAAAGACATTACCTCACTGATTCAGTCAGTATTAGGAATTGAGGTGGTAAAAGAAGGAGGTAATCAGGAAAAGTCTAAGGAAGAAACCGATACCGACGAAGAGGAATAAGAGGAAGGGGAGATAGAGATGGCTACTCCAAGCAAGAAGAAGGCCAAAGGAAGGAAATCAACCAAATAAATGAGGGAGCAAGCCACCTATAAGGATAAGTTGTAGGGATCTCAATTACCATTAGAAAAATTGCTCTAAGAAGCCATAAATACTCGCCAGCAAGGGCAATTTCAGAAAGGGATTCCCTCGTCTACCAAGAGTAAGCAATGAAAGCCCTCTCCTGGAACTGTAGAGGTTTGGACAACAAATCTAAGGAAGAAGATATGAAAGACTTGATCATATTAGCCCAACTAGACAACCTATTGATCCAGGAAACCAAGACAGAGAAAGAAAGTTTTCTCCAAGTAAGTGCAAACTTTTGGAAGAAAGGAGGAAGAATAGCAAGCAGTTCCATGGGAGCTTTTGGAGGAATAGGAACACTTTGGGATGATCAGAAATATGAGTTAGTAGAATCCAAGCTTAGCCCTCATTGAATTTTGACTATGCTACTGCAGAAAGAATCTAATACCCTGGTAAGACTCTTTAACATTTATGTTCTGGTTTTTTATGCAGAGAATTTTTTTTGTTGGAATCTACTTCGGGAGGAAAGGAGTAACTTGTTGGGCAATGTTATTCTTGTCAGAGACCTAAATGCTATCCTAAATCAAGTTGAAAAAATAGTAGGGTCTTTAGTTAGAGATCTGATCAAGGAGCAAGTCGTTGAAATTGTAATGGAATGGGTTCGATCAGATGTAATTCCAGCTAAAGGAAAGTATACCTGGAATAATAAGAGAATGGGGCCAAGGCATATTGCAGTCAGGCAAGATAGATTTTTGGTGCAAGATTATTTCTTCTTCTTGGCCTGAATCCTACCTCCAAAAGCCTGGCGTTTGGGGGATCAGACCATAAGCCAATCACTCTTGAGATGAAGAAAGACCATAATCTTGGTCCAATACCATTCCAATTCAGCCCACTGTTGTAATAACCCAAAAAATCGTAAAATTTAATTTTTGTTTAAAGTGACATAAAATGTCTAAAGTCACAGCTAAGTAACTGCTAATGGTTAGCGGAAAAATGAAACAGTTTATAAAAGAATATGGGATTGCTTCTTTAAATGAACTTGTAAACTAAAGGATGTAATCTGAAACACCTGTGTTAGTACTACTAATGACTTAACAGCTTTAGTTCTATCAGAGTTAGAAAAGATTTCGCATTTATTTTTACTGCTAGATATACTGATGATTAACTTTTGTCAAGTAGGTAAGAATTCTTGTATGAGATCGAGGCTTACTTAGCGTTCTGCTAACTCAATTGGGCTGCTGGTTCCTTATAGGTTTAGCAGGTAAGCGTAAGATCCAGTAGGTGTTATTTAAAAATACGTCGAGAACTACTTCGCTAGCATGATTAAGATGCTAGTTTTAGAAAAGGTTTAAATATGCTGCTTGTCCTCAATAAGGTAATGTCAATTCTTTTTCCGTTGTTATAAATCTATAGATGCATTTATAACTAACACTATAATGACTTCTTATCAAAAACATAAACAAGGGTGTAAAATGCAAGAGCAAGTACTTACCCAAGTTCCATCAATTGTAAGAAGATTATTCTCTAAAAGTCTAAAGAACATGGTTTGGTTTTCTTGTGTTTACAGTGTTGGTTAATTATAAATTCCCATAGAGAGAATAGAGCTCATGGTTTTTGAGCTTAAGTGCACTTCAAACTGTTTAGTGATGTTACAACTATTCTCACTTCAATACTCAGAAGATGGCCTTCTCTTAAAGCATGATTAAGTTCCTATGTTTTTCAATTATAATTTTAACAATAAGTTATTAGAATCTTTATCAGGAATTCTCCATCATTGTTAGTCTTTATTTTCTTGATCACACCTTCAACTAAATAGTATAAAGGTTATGTTTTTAGAAGTTTAAAGCTTTTCCTTTTTAATATAGATATAAGCTATATTATAACCATCTTATAACTCTTTATTATTTCAAAATAAAACACCACCTAATCGACTTGTTTGAAAGCATGCAAAATTTCTAGGATAACGATAGTGTTCAATTTATAAACTAAGGTAGAAATACCACAAATCAAAACACTTATGATGAAATCAAATGATAGAAATCATATATTACATAGTTTGAAATTATCGTTGTAAATTATTTGGTGCATCCCTGACTATAGGGTTCAACCCACGCTTGGAGAAACATTTGGAAGGGCACGTGGATTGTTTGCATCCACTCAAGGGTTGACTTAAAACCTCGAAACCCTATTCAATTACATTGAAAACTGTGTGAGTTTCTCCTTTGTTGGGCCGAGCTGAGAGCTCGTGGCCATGAGAGGCCTGTAACCACCTTCATACATTTGGCATTTCATCTACAAATACTATGCTGTGACTGTTGGGTGAACTCGTTTATGGTTTGGGTTCTTCTATGTGTTGAAAGTTACATCGCGAGAGTGGATGTTGGCCTTTCATTGTGGCCCGAAGACTGCACTTGTCTCAATCCTGCAACTATTCACCATAGCTTCTTCCTTCATATACTTGAGTCGATTTCTGGCTTTTTCCTTCACAGAGGTGACTTCAAAGCTTCTTCCCTTTCGGCATGGTGCCAAACACGACATGGTGTGGCCATTACTCCTTAGTTTCGGCTCCATTTTACTGCAGGTAAAGACTTACCCTAAACTCAATTTTAAAATTTGTTTTCTTACTAGGGTTTTTATAAATTTTAATGCACACAAGTATTAAAAAGGATTTGGATTGGAACTTGCAGGTTTTTGCTTTCGGCTCCATTGTTGTAGGTGAAAACGAGCTCACTCTTCAGTCTTTACATGAGCATCCAACTGGTAAGTCCCGGTTCCAACGAGGGTTTCTTCCTACGTGACGTTGTGATTGTTGGAAGTTGGTTCTTGTGGTTGTAATGGCAAGGCCTCGGTTCTCTGTTAGCTTAAGTTTCCAGCTTGTTTGCTATTTGTAAAATATTTTATAAACCCTTAAAGGGTGTTTCGTGCAGGGTGAAGAAGGCTCTGGAAGTCGTGATGTAAAATGGTTTTTAAATGATGTTTTCAGCCTTACGGCCTGAACAATGTAAATGCTTTCATTTTTAAAACAAAAGAACCCAGCTCTGAACTCAAAGAGGCTTGTCGACCTCTGTCTAGATTATTTTAGTTTTTATAGTAGATTTTAATTAGTGGATAAAGACTGTGAAGCAGTCAGAGTTGTAAATGAAAACAGGGTTTTTCCCCTGTCAGTAAATTTTGGTTACTATTTGATATATANTTGTTCATGTATTATTTGATTATTAATTCGGTTTTCAATAAATTGTTTAAGTAATATTTTAATTATTACCCTGTATTAATAATGATTCCCGATGCACAGTTTATGGGAAAAATTATTGTGTTTAAGAGTACAATTTACTCCGTTTTTTGGCTCAAAGGGTTAACTAATAAATAAACCCTACAGTTTGATAATAGTATTATTATACTTAGTAATTCTTAGCTCTGTTTATTTAATGAGTTCTTTAATGATTTTTACAGCTTGTTTATAATTCTCAGCTTAAGAAAGATTAGGGTTTATTGTTGCATACTTGTGAATAGGATATTTTTATCTTTCAATAACTATTGTGGTTCTGAATAGGTTAAAGTAGAATCCTTCTGTCTTAGACAAAGACACCTAGTGTCTAGAACTCAATGTTCTAAAAATGTTTTACAAATTCTTTTTACCTGGTTCCTAGATGTTAGCCTATTTATTGTTCTGATGTTTAATTATTAAACTGTAATTTCTATGTTATATAAAGAATACTAATACTAAAATTAGTTCTATAAATAATATTATTACTATTCTTTTACATACCTATCTTTTAGTTTGTATCTGAAGTAAATAGATGCAAACAATATTTACTACTTTCTTACAGTAGAAATCATAAACAGACTAAAGTAAAATGTAGTTACAATTTTCATTCAAGTGAAAGAATCATCTTATTCACCTAAACACCCATATGTACTAGAGTACTGCCTGAGTCAGGCATGGAAAAATACAGTATGGAAATTCTAATTCTATCTGTTTCTCATTTTGCATATTCATTACTATTTCTAATATAAACTGCAATTTACCAAGTCTAACATTACATAGTTAATTCTTTCTTCACAAACCCTAATTAAATACTAACATGCCTGTATTTAAAAACTAGTAAACATTTTACTGAGAATGGTAAAGAAAGATAACATAAAGACAAATAGAACCTGTCAATGACAAGACGATAACAGCTTAAGGAGGATGTTCCTCCCAACCAATCTCCTGGAGAGCGCTCAGACAACGCTTCCTCAGGACCCCCAAGCTTGCTCCTGGTCTTCTTGGCAGAGAAATGGGTGGAGAATATAACTTTAAGACCTCTGTCACCTGACTATTCCAATTACCTCAGTAATTAAAATCTGCTCTCGGCAGAAGAACTTCAGCCTAATAGCTGCAATAAGTTTAATCTCAACAGTTAACCCCTCAAACTCACTTCAATAATCCCCTCCATTGAATTTCTCTTGAGTAAATTCATTCACCCTAAATGGTCACCTCTAGAATGAGCAACCTCAGTTGTCTTCAATGGGAAATTTTAAAGAGGTGCCCAGGTCTTCTGGGTTAATTTTCATTTAATGAGCCACCTGCTCTGATTCCACTTTCTTGGGGAATCATGATCACAAATATAGGGAAGTTGCCACCTGCAACAGTTGGAAGTAGTTTGAGGATGCTGCCACTTGTCAGTGTACTCTCCACCCAGTCTCCTCCACCAATTGACCAGTAAACACTCTTTTAACAACTTCCCTAAGCTATTGTCTCATCATTTATTTATTTATAAATAAAATATTCTGAATTACATTAATTATTCTTGACCCCACTAGGTCATCAATTACAAACTTAGCATAAAATATAACACAATGTTCCTCAAATAACATTAAATTGTTTTTGCAAATTGGGGCATGTGACAACTGTGGGCCTCTCATAATGAATTCTTGGGGATAGTTGCCAAAGCATGGCCAGCTTCAGTCACGGGCTCACCATTCTATATATGGGAAGAAAAACTCAGGAGAGTCAAGAAATCTCTCAAGGATTGGGGAAAAAATTAGAAACTCCATACCAAAAAAAAGAAAACGTTGTGATTAAGCTAGAGGCACACCAAATAACTATGGAAACAAGCCAGGTCGATGCCGAGGTGCTAAAAAAGGAAGTGCATCTGCATTAGGAGCTACACGTTTCCTGCAGATAGGAAGCAGAAGGACTGAGATAGAAAGCCAGATGTCTTTGGCTTCAAGCGGGTGACAGGAACACTGGATATTTCCACAGGCAAGCAGAGGCCAGGAAAAATTACAAAACCGTGATTGAGATTCACTCCCAGGACAAAATCATTTAGGATTTCGATGAAATCAAGGCTTAAGCTTCCAGGCATTTCAACGATATATACAATGTTGAAATCAAGGCTGAAATCGACCTTAATTTTGAAAGTGAGTCCATGGATGTAATCCCAATGATTGTTAAAAAGAAAGCAAACGAAAAGTTGATACAAGATATTACGATAGAAGAAATGAAAGCTGATAAGGCGCCTGGACCTGGCGGGCTTAATGTAAATTTCATTAAGATCTACTGGGATATTGTTCAAAAATATTTATTTAAAATGGTCAAAAAATCTAAGAGGTGTGAAAGTGGATGAAATGAAGGAGGATAAGGCGCCTGGCCCTGGTGGGTTTAATGTAAATTTCATTAATATCTACTGGGATATTGTTCAAAAATATTTATTTAAAATGGTCAAAAAATCTCAGAGGCGTGAAAAGATTGGTGGGAGCACAAATTCTGCTTTCCTAACGCTTGTTCCCAAAGAGAAAGATGCAAATACTTTTGACAGGTTTCGACCAATTTCCCTGTGTAATATTGGATATAAGATAATCACAAAAATTATGGCGAGAAGGTTAAAACACATCCTCCCTTATATCATCCCTAAGAACCAAGGTGGCTTCATTAAGGGCAAAAGAATATGGGATAACATCATATTGGTGCAAGAGGCAATCCATTCTAGCCAGCATAATGGTGAAAAAAGTATGGTTGTGAAAAATTATTTAGTTAATGCCTTCGATAGAGTGTCTCATTCATTTCTCCTTCAAGTGATGTCTAGATATGGGTTTGATCCTAGCTTCATCAGGTGGGCCAAAGCCTGCATAAGTAAGCCTTAGATTGCCCCTTTGGTCAATGGTAGGGCGGTTGGCGTCTTCCAAGCCTCGCGTGGATTAAGGCAAGGATGCTCGCTCTCGTCATTGCTCTATGCAATCCAAGCCTATGTTTTTAGTCTCAAACTTGAGAAAGCTAGAAGGGACCAAGACTTAATAGGCATCAGGATGGCCCGGGGGACAAAGGAAATTAACCATGCACAGTTTGCTGACGACACAATTTTACTTGGCGGAGCCAGCCAACTAATTTCCAAAAGGTTCAAAACTGAAATGGACCGCTTTTGTCAAGCCTCTAGAAGTAAGCTAAATCTAAGAAAGAGAAAGATATTCAGTTAGAATATCAACCCTATGGAGATGACGGGAATCTCCCGCATTCTGGAAATAGAAGGAGTAACTAATTAGGATTCATTTAAGTGTTTGGGGGTACCCATTTTCAAAAGTAAGCCAAAAATCATAGACTGGAATCCATTAATTTAAAAAACTTTAAAAAGAATTGTAGCTTGGGGAGTTGTATGGCTAAATCTAGCTGGGAAACTGGTTTTGATTAAAGCTGTATTGAACAGTTACCCATTATACCAATGTGCTGTCCTGTTAGCACCATCCAAAATTCTTGCAAAGATCGAAGGCATACTTAGATCCTTCCTTTGGCAAGGAGGGAAAAATGGAGGCAGAAAGAAATATGCCCTCATCAGTTGGAAGAAGATTAAAATGCCACTCATGGAACGCGGTCTGCAAATCATAGATTTAAAATTTGAAAACCTGGTGATGGGAGCCAAGTTGTTGTGAAATTTAATAGACATCAAGCCAGCCTAAAGCAGTCAAGTCATGTGGAGCAAATACTTCTCAGGGCCAAGGCTTCGGTGCCTTTACTCGGATCCGGAGATTAAGCATGGTACTCCATTTTTCTCACTCTGCAGGAAAACACTGCCTAAGTTCAGGGATAATCTCCATTGGATTCCTAGAAACAGTAAGAAGATAAGGTTATGGCAGGATTCTATTTTGGGGAAATATCCTCCACCTTTGCTGCCAGGGCTCAAAGGATGGACTAATAGGCTAGGAGTGAAAACGTGATGGGATATTTCTAGCTGGGACAATGAACCTCCATTGAGATGGGATGGATGGAACATCCCGGAATGCCCAGTCAAAATTGAAGAAGAAAAAAATCAATTTTTAGATTACCTTTCAGGGTCAGCGCCTGTTGCAAGAAGGAAGAAAGATAAACATGGTTGGGGAAGATGCACGGGATGGTACACCACTCAGCAAGGCTATATGGTATTCTCATCCATTCCCAATGCTTCTAACAATCCAAAAATATGGAAAAAAAATGTGGAAAACTGTCGGGTTTCCAAAAATTGACATATTCTGCTGGACGTTGGCGCACAGGAAGATTTTAACAGGAGAAAATTTGGAAAAGAGAGGGTTCGATGGGCCATTCAGATGACCATTGTGCTGCGATAATAGAGAAACAATTATGCATTTAATCTTTGAGTGTAATTATGCCAGAACAGTGTGGAGTATGTTAATAGAACCATGGTTCGGCAGGGTTGAGATCCTAGGCAACATGCAACAATGCTTTACCATCTGGGAAAAGGCGTTCAAGGGAGATCTATATAATAAAAATGGACTGAAAGATTGTTGGATGAAGCTCCCAAAGATCATATGTTGGCATATTTGGATTGAGCATAATCTAAGAACGTTTCAAAACAAAGCACAGCTTGCAGACAAGACTGTAGCTAAATCGCAGGCTCTCATGGGAGAGATTATCAAGACCAAGGCAATTCCCAAAAATAAATCTAATTTGGCTTCCAATGAAACTATTTAGATGCAATCCTTCATATTTTTAGAATAAAGACATAGGTGTGGTCGTGTCGAAGCTAGAAAGCTGGGAAATAAGGATAGATAAGGTTCAATTTGGAAGCTGGAAGAAGGAGAGAAGAATAGTTAAAACGTTCTTTGATGGGGCCTCAAAGGGGAATCCAGGGATGGCGGGAGGAGGAGGAGTCATCATCAGTCCAGATGGGGAAATAGAAATGGAATATTTCTGGAACATAGAAAATGATTCTAATAATATGGTTGAAGCATATGGGATCTGGCAAGGAATTAAGCAGCTGGAAAAAAAGGGAGTTGAGGAAGCCATTGTTTTTGGAGACTCCAGAATTAGAATTCAAGCCATGAATGAAGTAAATCAGAATCGAAAATTAAGATTGGAAAGGTTGGTCAAAAGAATAAAGTTTGTCTCAAAGACTTTTAGATGGCTAGAGTTCTTTCATGTGCTTCGGGAGCTCAATGATTTGGCGGATCAAGTGACTAATAAAGAAATTGGATTAGGTAAAAATGAGATTTCGGTAAATCTGCATCTTTCTTTAGAATTGCCCCCTTAAGAAGCAAGAGGTTAAGAGTCTATTTATTTGGCTATTGGACAGTGCAGGCTCATGAGGATACGGTGATCTCCAAACAAGATTGTTGTAATTTTCCAAGCAGATCTTATTCTGCTCTTATAAATCAAAACATAACCGTTTTGTCAATATATATATATATATATATATAAGAGTCTGTTTATTTGGCTATTGGACAGTGCA